>JBBPDE010000083.1:12699441-12715137 GCA_037974605.1 Nannopetersius ansorgii | reverse complement strand
GTTCTTTCACCAGTTTTTAAAGCACTTGCTCTGAATGCACTTTGTTCATGCACTATGATCAGAATATTAAAATGCACATGGATACTTGTGCAGATATTTAACTGTATAATATTTCAGCCATCTTAATTTTAGGCTATAAATGAGTGGGGCCAAGTAAAATATTTAATTTCAAATTATATATTACATTGTGCATTGTTTGAATGCTAATTAAACACGTTCATAGTTTTGTAACAGATTCTATTAATATTATTTAAAAAAATTATTTTCGGTTTTTGGCCAAGTGTTCCCCCATTTTCGGTTTTCCGTTTCGGTCCAAAAAGATCCTTTCGGTGCATCACTACTTTTCAGGGTAGCAAAGTAGTAAGTGTCAGTGTTTTGGTTTCTGAAATAGTATCATAATGGTGTATCATTATCAGAGATACCTCAAATGTGCATCTTAAATTTCCAAAAATATTAATGTACAATAAAAATCTCACTGCAAACGCAAATTATTTTAGAACGAAAGCAAATCATCGCAGAAGAACAAACAGTCTTACCCTGGCAGTTTGGTGCTCATGTCCAGAGTGAGGCTCTTCCACTCCTGCTGCTGGTACTGCCAGATCCTAGATGTACCATCTCGACTACCGCTCACAAACCTCAAACTGAACACACACAGTCAGTCACACACGAGAAATATTGACCAAACAAAAACAGAACAAATTCAGAATCTGAAAAAGCATCCACACGGAGAAAAATTACAACACGACAGAGTGCAGTGATGTTGCAGGAACGAGAAAAAACAGCAGGGGGAAAAAGAAAAACGCGACAACAAAAAAAAAATGCATTACCTTTCACTGTTGTTGCAGAACTGCAAAGCAACCACTTTATCCTGGAAAACAAGCAGCAAACATTATAATTAATTTCAAACAATAAATATACTACAAAACTAAATCTGTATGTAAGGCCAAACTAACTGCTCTGTGCCTTCATACTCTCTCACTGGGTTTACATTTACAGCATTCAGCACTACCTACAGCAGTGGTTTCCAACCTGGGGATGGACATTTTTGTGTTAATGTGTTATTTTGTACACATGTCAGCTAAATGCCGTAAATGTAAATGCAAATGTACATAAAATTCATAAAATCCCAATGTCTAATGAAGGTAAAAGTACCAGTTGTACTTCAGTAGCAAAGAAGGCAATATCTCGAGATTTACCTTGATTTTGGATTTATTGAAGAGGAGAGTCTCTTCCCTATGTAAGGTGTGTGTGTGTGTATATTACATTTACGACATTTATCAGACGCTTTTATCCAAAGTGACTTCCATTCTCTAAGTACAGGGGAAGTCTCTCCCTGGAGCAACGTTGGGTTAAGGGTCTTGCTCAGGGACCCAGTGGTGGTGCTGAATGTAGGATTCGAACCCATGACCTCTTGGTCTGGAGGCAAGTACCCTACCCACTGAGCTACTGCCACGCCCAAAAGGTGAAAGTGACAATCTGGTCATACGTGAACACACCACAGCACGAAATACTTCCTCTGCATTTAACCCATTCACCAAGTGCAGCAGGGGGCAGCTACAGTGTGTGGGGACGGTACCTACCTCAGAGGTGCCTAGCTTAGGAATCGAACCCGGACTTTCTGATCACAGGGCGAATGCCTTAACCACTAGGCCACCAGCTGCATACTCATATAAGAGTATGAGAACAAAATCCTACAACTGCTTTTAATTTTTATCAAATAAAAGTAATAATTAATCACTTTATTCTTTTTGTGTGTCTATGTGGGCCGGGGTTGGGCAGCCTGGCTTGTCTTGGGAAAAAAAAGTTGGGAACAACTGACCTACAGCATCTCTACTTACTATTGAAAGGTGGAAAGCTGAGATTTTACAGTCTTAATCAAGATTTTACTACCAGTGTTAAGTGATTAGACTTAATTATGAGTCATTAAATTACACATAATACCTGATACTCTTCCCTTTTTCAGGTGTGTAAGTTTATTCAAACATCCATCATTTTTTTTACCAGTTTCAGCCCACCCTCTCCTCACCGTGTGCGAATCCAGTTCTGAGAGCTTCAGCGGAGTTTCGCTGCCCAGATAATAAACCCTGATCACGTGATCCGTCCCACCGGTGGCCAGGAACATACCACCTGGGGAAAAAGATCAAACGGGATTTGACGCAAAATAATTAAAAAGCTTTATATTGTGTTTTTCTCATAATACATTTGTATTTAATAAACACAGTGTTGCTCTTTAAAAGCTTCTGAACAGCTACAGAAGGAACAGTGTGTGCGGTCGCACTAGTGTCTAGTGTTCATAATTTCATACAAAACCAAATTCATAATTATACAAAACCAACTTCTTGCAGTTGAACGTACAAAACATCTCTATTATAACGCTTGTACTCCTCAACATCACAGGTTTCAAACAATATGTTGAAAGCAAAATCATATTAAAAAACATGTGCGTGCAGAATGAGCAATAGATCTGTAGATGCAGTACTGGTTCACTGAATACCCTTCTATAGACCATTACATATGTAAAATTTATCCTTAAAGCTTTTCCTTTTTTTCCCCTTCCATTTTCCTGGACATTTTCTTCCCCACCACTGAGAAAGCTGTGTGAACATTTTATAATAAGGTATTTAAGCAAAACTACATCAATTATCTGGGAATTACCAACAATAGGTTAGAACTTTTTATCTAAGTTATAAATATAATGTTAAAATTTCATGTAATATCCACTTTATATTGCCGATTGGCTGCTGAAGTCCAGAATTTCCCCCGTGGAGCGTCTCAAGTGTTCTAGTGGTTTTCATTTAATTCTTCTTAAAGCCCTATATTTTTATTACTGTGAATTCAATTATTTTAATACTGTATTTACCTGCTTATACCAAAGAAAACATCTACACATTAATTATAGTGCAGTCTATACAGGGGTAACATCGGCATTTTACATTCTAGCACCGAAGGAGTTCAATGTAAACTGGACAGTACAGATATAGGCTTACCTTTACATTTTTTTTTTACAAGACTAAAGAGTTTAAAATAAAATGTAAGTGTTTTGGGAGCATATTCATGGTTATACTATAAAAATAGGCAATTTTAACCACATCACAACAACTATACGCTCTTGGAACTGTATATACCATGTCTGTGTGTGTGTGTGTGTGTGTGTACTCACCGATACTGAAGGAGCAGCAGGATATTTGAACACCCGGACGAGAACGCTCTGTGAACTTCACTGGCTTCTCACTAAACGCAAATAAACAAACAAACACACACAGTGTTTTATCTAACAACACAAAATAACTTTGAATCTTTGAAAAAAACCTTAAAACCAAGTTTGAAACATTTTGAGAGAAAACGGCCTATAACTGCACACTCACATGAACTTCATGGTTAGGCTACTCCACTGCCAGAAACAGACCATGCCATCAGCTCCTGTAGAGGCCAGGTAGCGCGTACCAGCTGCGGATGGAGAGAACTACAGAAAAACAGAGGAAAGAATCAGAAACAAGATGAGACCAAAAACAACACACACATTAAAATAAATCATTTTAGTTAAAGATACAAAATTCAGGCTTTGAAACTGAATTTCAGAATTTCAGGTTCTTGAACTTTAGCCCCTGTTTATAGACAATAGTGAATTATACTGCCTCAGAGACCACATTATTATAGATTACTGAATAACTCCACATGCTTTGAGGTGAATGTGCAATGATTTATTCACACGGTTTGCACAGTGCTAACGGTCTATTTTCATTGTTGGTGAGAGACAATGTGAATGTGATTTTTTGGAAGCAAACTAATTCTTCAAAATAAACTATACATTACACACACCTGTATAGAGGTAATGGAGGCTGTGTGTCCCTGCAGGACGGTGACTGGTGCGCAGGTTCGGAGACACCACACCCGGATGACCTTATCACAGCTCGCTGAGGCAAGCAGCGTGTTCTCGTAATTCACAGCCAAATCCGAAATCTCCGCCGCGTGACCCCGCAGGGTTGCCAAGAGACGGGCGTCATCTGACGCCCAAACCTTCACCAGACAGTCATCAGAGCCCTGAGAGAGAGAGCAATGAAACACACACACCTACAGTGTAACACAGCTCAACCATGCCAAGTCACATTTCCTGCGACACACAAACACACACAGTCTTTCTCTCTTTACCGTAAAGATCCGCCGGCCCGTCCGGTCGAATGCTACACAGTACACTGAGGATAGATGTCCCAGAATCCTTCTGTGCATCTTCGTGTGCTGGTAGGTGCAGGTAGGAAGGGCCTGGCCAAACCGGGCTGTACCTGTCGCTTGGCGAGCGCCCATAATTGACACTGTAGGAGAAGGGGTTTTTTTATTTTATTTGTCATTTTTCTAAACTTCTGTTTACAAAACAATAAGGAATAGGGGCTCAGTGATCAGGAATTTCTTCCTGTTTAAAGCAGTGGTTCAGCCTTCAGCTAGTGCAGCTAATAGTCTGATGTAGCTAACAAGTAATCGAAGCTTATCCACCACCAATGGCCATAACCAAAATATCCAATTGCCTCACATTTGAGAAGAGAACCTGCTTCATGGCCAAATTCACTTTAAGTCTACAGCCCCTTTCACATGTGCACTTTTAGATGGATATATTGAAGTAATTAAAAGAAAAGAGATAATTGTGAACATGACTGAGCCAAAAAAAAAACGTTAAATATCTGCAATATATCTTCACTAGACCAGTACAATAGCCAGGGGGTGAACAGGAGGGCTTATGTATGAACATAAGCTGGGAAATACAATAATATCTTGCTTAAACCCGGCAAAGCTGAAAAGATCATGCTGAAATGTTTTTGGCGGTGTATTGAGAGTGTACTAATGTATTTCATATTCTAGAGAGGCACACACAAATTGTAAAACTAAAAACATAGAAACAGACAATACTGTAGCAAAACCAATGTGTAGGTGGGAGGAGCTTACCAATATTTGGTGGTCTGCCAAAACTGATGGGTGGTTCGGGGGGCCGCCCCCTGTGGAGTGCAGCCACTGCTGAACCAGTCCATACTGTATAAGAACAACCTGAGAGATGAGGCGAGAGAAAGAAAAGAAACAGAAAGGAGAGAAATAAATGTAAAAAATGTGTACTTTACACAGAACAAATATATGTATATGTGCGTTTGTGTGCGTATTTAGACTAGTAGGACAATCTCTTCTTGTATCAGAAACAATTTAAAGAACCAAAAGCATTTTGTTCATTTGCAGGGTACATAAACAAGTGTGTGCGCAGCTTTCAAGCGTGTGAAATCTTAAAAGCTTTCTTGCCCTGTTCAAACATTAGAGGTATGTGTGTGTGTCTGTTATGGACACAACACAAAGCCGCGTTAATCATCACAGCATTATTACTATTGAGCAAATCACTAAAAAATTAGGCACATTGTTTTAACTTCTATGCTGTCAGCTCTGACCAGTGAGAATGACCAATCACCGCCCATATAATCCAATAAAAACTCAATGTTTTAGTCAGAATACTGCAGTTCAATCATGGCACTGCTGGTTTGTATATAGTATGCATGTAATGTATACATGCGAGTGTGTTTAGGTAAATAACTCACTCTTCGCTGTACGCAGCAGTGACTGTCGTCCCGTCCCCAGCAGACTGCGCACTCCAGGGACACTGGGAGGAACGTGCAAGTCCACTAGTGGACATACCTGCTTGCATACACGTAACAGGTAATCTGGTGGAACATGTTTATTCAGAGCAACCTGTACATACAAAGAGAGAAAAAAACGTAACGTCATTTACAGCATTTCAGACTGGGATCAATGCAGGGCAGTGTAATTCAGTGTAAACTGAATTACAACAATTTTGAAAAGCAACACATGCAAATTAAGAACAATGTTAAATATGAGCTCTTTAACAGAGAGTCCCACTAGTCATTCAATAGTTATTTAAGTGTTTATGGTGGAAACAGTGCTTCGGAGTGGAACTGCTCTAGAGAAATTTCCAGAGTCAGAATTGTTCACAATGGAGGTGAATGAAACCAGACGGTCTGCCTGTAAAATATACCTCTCTGAAAATTATTACATTCTTAACCAACAAACAGGTTTTGGCCTCAAACTAAATATATTCAATGTAGAGTGGTACATGCAACATATCATCAAAATACAATCCCTGGTGAGTTCGGCTGGTAAATAAAATGGCTGTATTTGTGATCCAGAAATTGCAAGCTCTTGTTCCACTCATCACCACTGTAACGAATTCCTATGATTATATTTAAAAAGAACAATTACACACGGAACACAATCTAGTTTACTTTATTTACATCTTAACCTCTGTATTGTGAGACATAAATAAATACATATGGTGCTCAGACGTCTCTCCACAAGAGCCAATCACGTTTGTTGTCTTAACAGTAACCGGGTTCTGATTGGCTACAGCATTTGAGCGACAGTGAAAGCAGCCAATCCGGAGCCGCTCAGCTTGGCCTCGTTGAACCCCCTCCGCCCTGCCCGCACAAAGACTCGCGTTTCAAACCAAATAATACAATTTCAGACAGAAATCAAAAGTTTCGGCCAAAACACGAGCGAACGTTCACAATTGAATATTTTATAAAACAAGACCTCCTCACACATTTTCAGCGAACACAACAGTTTTTATAAATAAAATAAATAAAATAAAAATAATGTAAGTTGTGCTAATAAGACCCGGCGTGATTTTGACAGGCTGGCGTTGAAGTTGGTACTGTTACTCACCCAATCTGAGAAGTTTCTCCTGAACTGCTTCCCATCCCAGCTCCAGCGTTTCGGGATGATCTGCGAATCGGACGCGCGGCGCCACAGACGAAAAAAGAAAAAGCACGCAGATTTACCTCACATTTATAACACAACCCGACCGCTGAGATACAGACCAGTCGGCTTTTGTTTATTTACGGCCAGAAAGATCGTCGCTCTGGACGTGCGAAAGGAATAAAGCTCACCTCGAACTCCTCCAGCTCCTCCAGCAGGATCTGAGGAAAGAGACACACACGGGTCAGATAAAACACAAACCACTTTCACATGGACACACTAATGCGTGTGACAGCCTGTCGCGTCTTTACCTGTGCGGATTTTTTGCACGGTCCTGCCTGCAGAAACCTGGCGATGAGGAAATATAGCTCTGTGGGAAAACAGAAGAGAAGCCGCTTAGCGTTAGCCTAGCCTAGCTTAGCCTTCCGAAGCTAAAATGCTAAAATAGAGAGAAAACAAACAAAAAAAGGATGGCGTGTGGTGTTATGGACATGTTTAGGGTGTGAGGGGAGGAAAGAAGGGACATCATCGCAGTGCCCACCGGCTTCAATTTGTGAATATCGTTCCGATGCCATGGCCCGGCCGGGGCTCCGGGTCTCTTGGCTGGTTTTGCTAATCGGCCCGTCTTGAATTGTTCCACCGTTCGGCCTTTTTCCTCAGAGCAGCTCGGCCCTCGCTGTGGGATTTTAGCGTCCTCCCGTGGACACAGCTCGCCACTGCAGCCTCATTGTGTTATTAGCGCCCTCCTGTGGCCACGGTTCACTACGGCAGCCCCTCTGTACACTATTATTAGCGCCCTCCTGTTGCCACAGTTCATTACAGCATTCTCACTGTACAGTCAGTTACTAACGCCCTCCTGTGGACACAGTTGGCTACTGCAATCTCACTATAGCAGAATTAGAAAACTTTGATCCCTGAAAAAACTGCTTATGTAATGACACTCGGAGACACAGATACGAGAATGTCTAAATAAATAAATCTTTAAAAATAAACTCAATATGAATATACACTATACACTATTCTATATACACACGAATGGAGAGTATTAATACTGTAGATGACGAATGGAGTTATTGCACTTAGTAGAGATCAGTAGTAGATAAGTAACATTAGCATAAGTAGTGATACTGCACATGTAAGACTATTGGACATAAGACATTCCACAGAATGAAGTGATTCAGCACCCATACATAACACTGCCACAGTTCGCTACTGCAGTCTAACTATACACTGTGTTATTAGCGCCCTCCTGTGGCTGCGGTCTTCCTGTGCATGCACCATCCAACAGAACCGCTAGGGGCAGAAGGGTCAAAGAAAAGAAGAAAATGGAGGCCGTCCAGGTGAACGCACCTTTTGTGAGAGCAGAGGACATTTTGATTCCGCTGATGTTAAGCATTCAAATCGAGTTTTCAGTGGAGACTGTCACTGTGTGTTCTTTTGAAACAGAAGCATTTTATAGTCCAGTATCAGTTCTATAACATTGTCCACGTTCCTTTATTTTACTAGCGGTCATGTGGGACCCTGTGGGCTGAAACAGCAAAAAAGCACCAGTTAGAATGAAAATCCAATAACCTGCTCATCTGGAATTTACAGACAAAGATATCTATTTCAGACTTGGCATTAACTGTGATTCTCTCTCTCACTCATTTTTTTTGTAACCACTTAATCTTCACTAGGGCTGCAGGCACTCAGAGCCTATCCCAGGATCAATGGGCCTGAGTCAGGAACTCACGCTGGGAGGGTCACCAGCCCACCACAGTGACCATATTGTGATGATGATCACTATGATGGTCATTATTACCTGTCGTGGTACAAGAAAGAACCGACTGGTGTTCAGTTAGAGACTGAACTGATGGTGCTATATTGATTCTGTGAAGTTTAAAGGATCCTTCAGCCCTACATTAGTGATTTCTGCCCACAGGGCTGCTCTTGGCTGACAAACCAAACAAGCCCCCCTCCAGCTCATCTCCTGCTTCAAGAGCTGCAGTCCGAGCCCTCGAAAGATCATATGCTCAGCAAACTTTCGTTCACCCTGGGAGATTTCCAGGATGGCTGTTGACCACATCCTATAATCTTTCAGCAGGTGGTTCTCTAAAGGGCCCACATCACATCAACCGAGACTCTCAGATGATGATGATCAGTTGTAGTAGTATAAGAAGAAGAAAATATTCATTCATTTTCTGTCACTAGGGTCTTATCTAGGGTCACAAGTGCCCAGAGCCTATCCCAGGGTCTACAGGCGCGAGGCAGGGACTCACTCTGGGCGGGGCACCAGCCCACTGCAGGGCACACACACACCATTCACTCACACGCTCACACCTACGGTCAGTTTTGAGTCCCCAGTTCACCTGACGTGCGTGTCTTTAGACTGTTGGAGAAAACGGAGACCCTGGAGAAAACCCACACCCCGCATACTATAAATGATTCATTATCTATTTTAACATGACAGGAAGGGGATTTCATCTTTCTTAATTTTCTTTTATTCCGTCAACTGTTTTATTCTGTTTCATTTTAGGTCTGTAAAGCACGCAGAATGACTTTGTGTGTGATATGAATAAACACTGTTTAAACAACAGAATCACCTTGACCACAAAAAAAGTATAAAATGTAATAAGTACTGACTGATTTGGTGTCTATTGAACATTATACATTAACTAACGAAATAAATAATTACAAGCTTTACTGAGATGCCACTTTAGTAGCTCCACTTACTTTGTACCTATAAGAGACCTTTACCATAAAGATGCACTTTATTGGTTTACCATTAAAGACTGCTGCTGCAGAGTTTATCACCCCCTTCATCATCATAGGAAAGGGACCAACACTGTCCAGTCAGAGTATTAATACTACAGTTTGGTGCTGGTATGAGTGTATAAAACACAGTAGAGTTGCTGGGTTTTTAAACACTGCGTCCCTCAGAGACCAATTTATTGGAAGCTCTTTCCTACAGTTCAGTTCTGCTGGTGTTCGGACTGTACTGAGGCTCCTGCTGCTCCTAAATTTACATTTACATTCATGGCATTTATCAGATGCTTTTATCCAAATCGACTTCCATTCCCTACCTACAGGAGACAGTCTCCCTGGAGAAAGGGTCTCCCTGGGTTAAGGGTCTTGCTTAGGGACCCGTTGGTGGTGTGCTGAAGGCAAGAATCCTACCACTGCGCTACCTCCACCCGCCACATCAATGGTTTCTGACCACAGAGCTCGTCTTGGCAGGGTATGTTTAGTTTATCCAGTTAACAAACCAAATCGTGCTGTGAAGACCACCATGACCCTCCAGTTGAGCCCCTGTTGACCCCATACCGTTTCTGTGGGTTGTTCTTAAAGGTGCCCATATTATCTAAATGTAAATGTTCTTCACTTATTTTGGAATAGAAGAGACAGATGCAACCCGTAAACATTGCTAGACATTTTAAAACATAACATTCACTTCTCATGGGGTCGACACAAAGAAGCCAAGACGAATAAAGGCTTTGTTGTTTCTGTTGTGCCATAAAGCATCAATACATTTACAAACGTGTGTGCAATCACACACAGCCGTTTGTTCAAACTGAAGTTACAAGCAGTATTTCAGCCAAGCGTCCTTTCTGGAAGAGGCACTGCAGATATATCGGTCAACAGCAGACACAATAACTAAAAGAATGTATTTAACTCTTAGGAATGAAGAGAGGTTTGGGAATGGCTTTGTTAAAAATAGCTAATCTTCAAATGCTTAAGTGTAATGCACAATTATTTCACATATTGGGAAGAAATAACAGCCTTTGGCTAATTCTTGTAGCAAGCTAGAACTCCTTTTATCCTTTTGATTCAGGATTTTATTCTTTTCCTTGCAGAATGCATCCAATTCATTTTGAAACCTCCGTTTTTGGTTTTTGAAGGAACCAATAAACCTCTGCAGCGGCTCTTTAGGCCAAAACAATCTCCATAATCTGCCACAGCTGATCCGCGCTAATCAGTGTCTTCAGACGCGAACATTACAGCCCACCTTAACACAAGTCCGTTGAGGGTCTGTAGCCGAGTGGTGCACTTATGGCTGCTTACCGATTGTATTGGCATACAGTTCTGGACTCTGTGACCTAAACCAAGTGGCAAGGCCCTCTTCAGCAAACGCATTCAAAAACAGTGCAGAGGTGCAGCCATACAGGTCCATGATGTGCACCAAACACAGTCACCGGCATGGAACCCTGCTGAGTAAGCTTTGGGCATAATATATAATTGTACTGTATTTTATATTCTATCTTTGCACCCTGTCTGACTTCTAAAAAACTAGTTATAAAAAGGTATATAAAATATGCACTTCTCCTTGGGAACGTGGATTATTTCCCTTTAGTTCAAAACCATAATGGCGCCATATTCCTGACTTGAAGTACGACAAATTCAGTGTTAAAGAGGATGAAGTGTACCCTCATTAGACAAATTGGACCAAATTTTACCTGTTCATTACCGATCTTTTTTCTGACTACATGGAGGTGTATGTGTGCATTGTGATACAATTGCATGAATTTTGTAATTTTATAACTGTAGTATATTAGTGTACAATATAGGGTGTCAAGTTCATGGCCAAAATAAAACGCTGACCGTTTACTGTATCAAGTTTTTACCAAGCCTATAACTTTGGCCTTTAATAAGATAAAACCAGCTTGGTTGAAGGGAAATATATGGGTCTAATGATTCCAATACTAATAATCCTTGAATTCTTAAATATTTAGGATAACGGTAAGACGTAAATAAAGCAAGCTTAGTTTTAGAAAGATGAACAGAACCATGAAGTCTCTAGCTCTAATATTAATCATCAACCTTATTCAGTATTATTGAATATTATTCAAAATAAAGTGGATTTCGGAGAACAGTAGGGTGGGTAATATGGGAAAACTATGCCACAAGATCAATATAATCATATAATAATTGGACCTGGTTTAAAATCGGTTAACTTTTTTTCACCCATATGCCTGTACTGCACTAAATCCACTTAAACAGGTATAAGCTTTCATCATGATGCATGCAGTTTGCCAGTACTCTCCCAGTAATGACCCACAATCCCCTTAGAAAAGTGTTGCAACAACACTGATCACAGTAACATTAACGAATCATACTGCCATCTCTGAATAAGTTGATTTTTCATTTAACATTTGCAGAATTCCTTAAAAAAATTGAATAAAACTAATTTTGGTGAACAATATATAAACCTACATTGTTTAAGGTAGTGTATACAGAATAATGCACGGCCAATATGGCAGGCGGTTCCTTTTGAGTACGGTGTGTTTCCTAACACTGCAGTAAACTCACAAAAATGTACAAGAGAAATAATTTGAGGAAAACTCCGATGATGGTTTTATTGAGTGAGATTCAGGGCACGCTATTCTTTCACAGATGCATTTTCAGTGTTAAAAAAACTCCCAAAACATTATTTTTTCTTTAAATCCCAAATTTTCCCACAGAACCCCACCCTGAACAATCCCCATAAACGGCTTGATTTTTTCATCGGATAACATTGGCGGTGTGTTTTTTTTCCCAAAGCCAGGAGGCTCCTGGAATGTTACATTTGTTTCGTGTAATTTCGTTATTTGTAGGATTAGTTCTTCTTGCTTCTAGATGATCGTTGTTTTTTATTTTTGTTTTTTAAAAAGAAAATAAAACAAAACCCCAAATTAAGAATGAACAGGGCAAGATAAGACCACAATCACTAACGGACAGACAGACTCACGCACACACGCACGCGCGCACACACACACACACACACACAGCCAGCCACCAATGCAGGTCCAACGCCTCTAACTCCTAAACTAAGATACAGACCATCTCTTTAAAAAGAAAAACGAAAAAAAAGAACCAAAACATCATAAGAGGAAAAAAAAGAAGCAAAAATAAAACTACACCAAAACCCAAACTCGCCACCTTTTCGCACTGCTCATGTTGGAGACAACTTTAGATCACGGCTGAAATCCCCCCATCTTTTAGCTTTTTGTTTTTGTGCTAAAAACCTGAACCAGTATTTACAAAATTGTTGATAAAAATATTCCTCTGGTGACAATTGTGGATAGAGGGATCCATGTGGGGCTTGGAACCTGCTGAAGAGAGGGAGAGAGAGAGAGAGAGAGAGAGAAGAAAGAAGGAAAGGGGGTTGGAAGAAGGGAGGAAAAGAAGGAGACAGGTCGACGGACGGATGGGAAAAGTGGGGGGGGAAAAAACTGATGGATAGGCGAGGTGCTACTCAGCATTAGTCTCCTCCTTCTCTGCTTCAGGCTCCTCCTCCGGAGTCTTCTCAACCTGCATGGTAACAGAAACAGACCAATCACAGTTCAGTAGGTGCTGCAAGCACCAATCAGAAGTAACTTTTAAAAAATATATATTTTAAAAAAAACATTTAAGAAAAATTATTTAAGAAAAAAATCCCATTTGACCACTGGATATGGCAGCACACAAACAGTAAAAGCATCTCAGGGTTTACCTGTACTCGCCCAACACACCCTTTAGTTTACTTAATAAAAAACAATCAGTATATTCATCAGTTCACTAACGATCAAAAATTCACCCCAATTAAGTAAGAGTTAGACTACATTTTCACTTCGATTGGACGCAGAAAGCCTGTTGCTGTGGAGGAACATCAGGTAGCCACGATACTTCAACTGCTAGACCCTCAAAAACCCAAGATACATAGACATATACTGTGTGCCTCATGTTCAGCGAAACACTGTTTTAAAGAAAACGGCTTAATGTGTAACTTCTACACACTGGAACAAACACAAATAGGTAAAACAGCTCAGATTTAGACACAAATGATTCACAAGATAAACGTCTAACTACTACTAAATTCAGACTGATGCTGAAAAATACACTTGCACCGTTATACAGATTTATATCTGATTGGACACCTAATCATTTTTACAGCTCCAAATGTCTGGTTTAAAATTTGGTTCAGTAATAATGAGGAGTCAAACAGGAGAGAAGATGAGCCTATCAAAAAAGAGGTGGAGCTTCAGGTCTGGTTCTTTCACAGCATTTTCAGAATTCCATTTTCACACTTCTGCTCTTAGCTACTGCCTTGTGAAACACCCTCCAGATTCAGCTCTGCAAGACCATTAGTTTGATTACTGTGACAGGTGAAAGTGAAGAGAACGTTTGAATCTGCAGTGCACGTGGACTACAGCACTGGAGCTGGAAACACAGCTGCAGGTCAGTCTTTTCAGGAGTCTCCACAAGGCAACCTCATTAGAAAACATATCTTTAAAAACAAGCTCTTAACCAACTAGCTACAAAGTAAGAGACAGGTTTCTTGGAAATGGGTTAAACTGCAATTTCAGCACTTCATCTGCTAAAAACTGGCTCTTTGAGTTAAACTCTAAAATCCATTCTTTGGTAAATGTAGTTTCTTTATTGTGATGCATGCTGTACTTATTTATTATTGTATTTGTTTATTATTCAAGAGATCAGGAGAAGAGATGCTGTTAAAACCTAACATGTTAAAGTACTAAGTAATGAAGTGTCCATTTGTAATACGTCCCCACACACGACGTCTTCCTGAAGCAATGTGTGGGGACAGTACTTTGCTCATAGAAACCTCGGTATTGGGATTCAAACCCATATCCTTCTGATAGCTGGGGCTATACCCTAACCCTACACCCTAACCACATGCTGAACCTAGTTTTTCAGCTCACATACTGGATTACAAAAGCGAGGGTAAAAACATTTGGAAGTGGTCTAACTGAATTCTATCAGTGTAGGAATCTGTAGGTTGTGCAGTGATAACAGCCCCTAATTTGGTGTGTAAACCGAAATAAGCTAGCCTGTTAATTTGCTGGATGTCCAAAACCATGGACAGCACTGACCGAATGTCTCAAAGCACATGTACTGATCTGTACTTGGTCCATTTTCCCCCACAATATAAATGCATTAATGTATTTAGATCAGCAGTCTTAAACTGACACATTACAAAAAACTGCATTAAAACTTGCTGATAAAAATGTGTTCCTCAGAATACACATTTATTCGCACTACCTGCTGGTTTTGTTTTTGTACTTTGCAATTTTGTACTTTGATGCTGCAACATAATGTTATAGCAGTTTAGCAGTTTTTTGTCTCTGGAATTTTATTTTTGCTTTGTATACCATTTGCTTCAGAGAACGCTAGTGCAACCCTCTGTGTACTTTTGATTGTGCCTAAGCTGACAATAAACTCTCTTGAATCTTGAATATGGAACCCAATAGTTTTCAAATACCATTTACTGTCTATTGGATTAACTACATAATTCAGTCAACAGGATTTATAGCCCTTTCTACTATGTTAACCAACCTTACCGCCCATTTCATTGCAGGTACTGCAGTACCACAGCATGTGCAGATATCCATGTAGTACAAATAACAACTGTACCTAGCACAAATATGGGTAGATACCTGCAAAAATGCTCCATCTAATACCCCAGAAAATAAAAACAAATCTGATAACAGTTTTTACAATTGCTAATTCTTCCAAATATTTGAATTTTAAATATATTAAATATTTACAGTGATTTATGGTGCATTTTCAATGTGACAGTAAGAAAGGTCACATTTAAAAATAGTACCCATCTTGGTCATCTTTAATGCTTAAATTTAAAAGAGCCAATTCTTCAAGGTTAATGATTGTAAAACTCAAGCTGGAATTCAAAGTCTTCATGTTTGGACCAATATAAAATTCTGAAGGTATGTAAAAAAAATCCTATTAAATAGTTCCTTCTTTTTTATTTGTATATACCATATATTTTTTTTCTGAATCATACCACAATAGTCGCAATAGTTTAAGTGTATATGCTGAATAATTCCCCGAGAAATTGTTATTGAATATACACTCTTGTTTAACAATATCGCAAACAAGCTACTTCTGTGTGTGTGTGTGTGTGTGTGTGTGTGTGTGTGTATACCTCGTTAGTCTTGGTCTCTCCGTTTTCTGACTGGTTCTCCTCCTTGGACTCCTCTGCCT
>JBBPDE010000083.1:12655947-12666905 GCA_037974605.1 Nannopetersius ansorgii | reverse complement strand
CCACAGTGTGGCCTGTCTGACTTCACACTGAAAATACTGAAACAGTTCTTGATTGGTGCCTGTGGTTTAATAAAAACAGCATATTGGAGATCTAATATTACTCAAAAAGTTGATGTGCCTGAAAAAAACATGAAAGCAGATCCGAAATCCGTGTGAAAAACTGGTTGCGGAAAGTGTGCTGTGGTTTCTACAAAAAAAAAATTGTTGACCTGTATAATGGACTAATAATAGACATCAGGGTGTGTCGTGGATTTACAGCTGTCTCGGGACACTGAGTTTAGTCTGTAAGTGAACTATGATGTTTTACTTTTTGTAAGTTTCTTGATAACAGAAACTCAGATTGAACATGTGAGTATATAATTTATTCCATTATAGGACAGATCAGTCTAGTACTGAATGAGCAGGATCTACATTTCAGTGCGTATTCAGAATTCTTTCCTAGTTAATTTTAATGGGGAATCAACTGTAACCCAAAGGAAAGGAAAATTCAGAGGAAGATCTCTTTTTTTTGGTCTCCTAGACCCAACTGAGCTCAATTGAACAATTGAACTTTCTCACACTTCTTAAGAAAGTGCCTTCCTCTAATCTCAGATCCCAATTTAAGATCTTAAAATGAAATGTCTTTTCTCTAACCTTATCTCAGTGAGACTTTGTTCTTCAGACCTTAAGATCCAAAAGGAAACTTGTTTGGCTTATATTTACACTTAAAATTTCTCTTAGTGATTAGAAACGATAAGATTATTTCTGATGAGACAAAGAAAAGAGCAGCAAAATCTTCCTATGGTAATTCACAAGCAAGACTCAACTGTTTAATACGTTCAACTGTCCATCCTCTCATTCCACCGTCCATCCTCACCACTTCACTGTCCAACCTCTCATTCCACTGTCCACCCTCACTTCACCACTGGAATTATACATTTTTCTTTCTGAAGAAAAGGGAATTCCTGAAGCAGACTATGAGAATTGACACAGGATTTCTGCGCTGACTATCTTCTCTCGGCTGGTGGCGCTATGGAGGCGGCCCTCCTGCGCTCCGCACTAACTTGTTTTGCGTCATTTCCACAATCTGGCAACCAGTGAGAGACGGCGAGGCCGTTTGAAACGAATGAGCACCAATGAAAACGGCCAAACTGCAGAACGTGACATGATTGACGTAAAATGAACCAATAGGAGGTCAGAAACTTGCGACTCGAAATCTCAGTTTTAACCAATGAGTGGCAACTGAAGGGACCGAGCTGGGTTGAGGTTGCCCCGCCTCCTCTCCGTGCTCTTTGTGGTCAGGTTTGGTTTTGTGCGCGGCGGAATATTTCTCTCTCGGCGAGGTATAGCGGCCTTTTATCGCTTTAATTGTCCATTTCAGGGTATGTGGGTGGTTTACAGGTTAATTCTGGAATAATTATACCTATGAACTGAGGTTGCGTGAGTTCGTGAGGCTCTGGAGCTAACTGGTAGCAGAGCAGCTCTCAATTAAACGAGGCTCTGGTTATTTTTTCTCAGTGTGAATTTTCCACCTTAAATCCTGCCATAGACCCTCGTTCTGGTGCCGGGCCCGGCTGTTCGCTGATTTAAGGTGGAATGAAGAATTTTTTACAAATAGGCAGCGTCAGCTTCGCGTATATTGCATATAGCTGAACAAAACAAATACAATGAAATGCAAGTAATTGTAACTCCCATAATCGCTTTTTGGTCGTTAATTTGATTGTGTTGTTTCTGTTCTGTGTTGTGGGCAGTGTTAGCTCTTATCATGTTAGCATTGACAGGCTAGCATTGAGAAAACGTAGTTTATTCAGCCAAGAGTATGTCTTTGGCGTCAGTGAGGGGGAAAATGTGATTCGTGTTGGTTTTTCGTGTTAGTGGCTTTGTCTGTATGCGTTTTATAGATCTTATCTTCAGAAAATATATTACGCTAAGTAGCTAGGCTAGTTAGCACGTAAGATTGGGTGAATCTTAGTTTGCTCCCTGCGTAAAGTGCTACATAAATCATAAGCGAATGGCTTCTGCACCCCAATAGTGCCCTAAAGACCTTTAAAAAA
This sequence comes from Nannopetersius ansorgii, assembly GCA_037974605.1. Lineage (NCBI taxonomy): Eukaryota > Metazoa > Chordata > Actinopteri > Characiformes > Alestidae > Nannopetersius > Nannopetersius ansorgii. The sequence goes on along the minus strand of JBBPDE010000083.1, from coordinate 12,664,872 downwards.
TTTTTTTTTGCCGGTTTTCTTTTCAGTGCAGTTCAGTCAGCTGTGTATCTCAGTCCCAACTGCACTCGTTCTTTGTCTTAGCCCACAGACGAGATTAAAGAGACTGGACTCTGTTTTTGTGACTGATTTAAAGACTAGGATGCCTTTTAAGACTTTGTTCAGAAAATGCTTGTGGCAGTTTTGCACCATTTCATGGGACAGCTAGTGATCTAATGGTTAGGGAGATGCTCCTTCAAACCCAAGAACATATTTGGTTTGAATCCTAGGACTGCTCCCAGCCCCACTGAGGTAGCCTTGAGCAGGTTCTGGCTGCTCACTGCTTCACTTGGTGAATGGGATTAATGCAGAAAATCTTTTGTTGTTCACACTGTATGCTGGTTTACAAATCTTGTTTGACTTTTTAAACTTCCTTTTTCAGATGCAGGGAAACAGAGGACCTCGTCAAGAGCACCACAACCATGGCCCACCAAGACAGCAGGGCAACCCCCAACATGAGCAGCAGAGGAAGCAGAGTGGAGGAGCGGACAATAGCAATGGGCAGCACACTGATACTGCTGAGCAGGCCAGCCTGAGTAAGGCTTTATTCATGTTTGAGTGTTACTTAAATATGACACAGAGGAGTGCAAAGGCTATTCTATTTAACTTGAATAGAAAATATGACTGCAAACCATAGGACTGTTATGAGATGCATAAATTAGTAATAATACGATTATTTCACGTTTGTGATGACACCTTACAGTGTATTAAAACATACTGGGGAATGAAAGATTAACATGTGTTATTGAAACCAAAACAATTACTTTTGTACGCAAGTTAAATACTACTACTGACCAGTGGGCTTTGCATATTGTCTATTGTAAAGGGCCTATATTGTCAGGTAAGATATGTTTAGCTTTACTCATCTTGATCTCTCTAACTGTCAGATGATGCCCTGACCATAGACCTGCAGAGCTTTAGAAAACCTGGTGAGAAGACGTACACACAGCGCAGCCGACTCTTTGTGGGAAACCTGCCGACTGGCACCACCGAGGAGGAAGTGGAGAAGCTCTTCTCGAAATACGGCAAACCGTCTGAGATCTTCATCAACAAGGACAGAGGGTTCGGCTTCATTCGCCTGGTAAGAGCGGTGTTAGAGCCTGAGAGAACCAGGCAGGATTGCGAAACTTTACCTATCAAGAGCTAACAGTTTTTGGCCAAAAATGATATCATAATATTTGTTCAAATTTTCACTGACAATATAATTGACAGTATATTTTAGGGGAAAACATTATTTACTAATTTAAAGAACATGCAATTTCAACAGGCTGTGAAAGTAATAATGTGCTTTCATCATTTTTTCATCCAATACAAGCAAAAACATCTTTTGTCTAGTGCTCAAAGCAGTGGCTCTGATTGAGATCCAGAGTCTATTATTACAGTAAAATATCAAACCACCACATCTAATGTGCCCAGTTACAATATCCCTGCAACTTCAGTGCATAACACAATTAGTGGTGGATATAAAGCAAACATTCTTCAGTTCTTTGGCTTGAAAACAACACTAGCTCAGTTTGAGATTAATATTCTGCATCAAATAATGCAGCACAAGGAACTCCACCACATATAAAGTCTGGAAATATAAAACAATTATCCTGAGTCTTCTCTTAAAACACAACTGCTTCAGTAATGCTTTTCTGTGTGTAACTCGCTAAAGCCTCAGAAATGACATGCTGGTAGCACTTTACATATGATTCTGGTTTGTTCCACATCATCTCTTTTAAAAGTAAAATATTTCTACACTATTGAGGCGGATCCTTCTGTAGATATTAACTCTACTGGTACAGCTGTGTCGTGGAGTGTAGCATAACTTACACCTGCAGCCAAATGATGTGACACAATTTTCCACCTTTTTATCCTGGGATTTTCGCAAACGGTATGAATTGGCAGGTCCCTAACTTAATCAGCAATAAATTGATTAAATGTGTAGAGTGGAAGGAGTACAGTCACTGAAATACAGTTCCAGAGCTGGAATTGAACAAGAATATTTTGGTCCTGAGCTCCGGTGCCCTGTTTGTGGGCCTGATCTGCACTTGGAGCTCTGCAGGGCGGTAGATGTGCAGGAGCTTGTGCTGAAAACCAAACGAGTGTCAAATCAGTGTGTCTTAGGAAGAGATGTTAACCCTGACCCACCCCTCTCCTCTTAGGAAACCAAAACACTGGCTGATATCGCCAAAGCTGAATTGGATGATACGTTGTTCCGCGGCCGTCAGATCCGTGTACGTTTCGCCACCCATGGTGCGGCGCTGTCAGTGAAGAATCTCCCTCAGTTCGTCTCCAACGAGCTCCTGGAGGAGTCCTTTGCCATGTTCGGCCCGATTGAGCGTGCCATAGTTATCGTGGACGACCGTGGCAGACCCACCGGGAAGGGTATTGTGGAGTTTGCCAATAAACCGTCAGCGAGGAAAGCTCTGGACCGCTGTTCTGATGGAGCGTTTCTGATTACCTCGTAAGTGTTTTTGTGGCAAATTAATTTGAATTATTCCTAAAATGTGCAAATGTCCAGTTAATATTTTTAAGCAAAATAATTTTATTTGAATTCGTTTAGATTTGTGGTTACATGTGTAAACTGCAGTGTCTTTTTCTGCACGCTCTTGATCGCAGGTTTCCTCGCCCGGTAACTGTGGAGCCCATGGAACAGCTGGATGATGACGAAGGACTTCCAGAGCGACTCATCAGCAAAAACCCACAGTTCCACAAGTGAGTCTTCACACATGCCAGAGTTTAGGGATGGTTAGGGAGCCCCTGCAATCAGACGGTTGTGGGTTAGAATCCCACAACTGTAAGTGTCACCTCTGAGGTTCCCTTGATCAAGGTCTGTCCCCACATACTGCTTCTGAGTGCTGTGTTCCTGGCTGCCTGCTGCTTCACTTGGTGAATGGGTTAAATGCAGAGAAAGAGTTTCACGTTGTGTGCTATGATGTATTCATGTGTGACAAATGTCACTTTACTCATATCATTAAAAAACACATGGATAGACACTAGAAGAAACCCACGCTACGCTAGAATCAAGGCAAACGTGTCCGTGTACACCACCAGCCATGTGTTCCATTCATCCATCTATTTCTGCACCTGCAGGGAGCGTGATCAGCCTCCTCGTTTCGCCCAACCTGGCTCATTTGAGTATGAGTATGCGATGCGCTGGAAGGCTTTGATGGAGATGGAGAAGCAGCAATTTGACCAAGTGGATAGGAACATTAAAGAAGCTCAGGAGAAGCTGGAGCAGGAGATGGAGGCGGCCAGGCATGAGCACCAGGTCATGCTTATGAGACAGGGTAAGTCCAAAAACGCCACATTTCATTTTCTTCAAGGTAATACTGCAGAACCTTTTGCTTTTTTTGGATGGAGCAGTAATAGTTTTTGTTTAAAATTTTATTTTGAACCATTAAAAAAAAAAGACAGATGTTTTCCTCAAGTTTGCACTGCAAATGAATACCACTAGTCATCTTGCTAAACTGTACTGGTATGAGTTTAAAGGGCTACACTTTTGAGTAGACAGGGCACATTTTCACCCCAGTGTACTGAAGCAGTGCAGGATTAGATTGGGGAACTTGAGGATCAGAAATCCCCAAGCTGCTTGTTTTTTTGTTTTTGTTTGTTTTTAACATGTATATCATGATCTGATTTGTCTGTTTTGATTCTGTCTCTCAGACCTGTTGCGGAGGCAGGAGGAGCTGAGGCGTATGGAGGAGGCGCACAACCAGGAGGTTCAGAAGAGGAAGCAGTTGGAGCTGCGCCAGGAGGAGGAGCGGCGCCGAAGGGAGGAGGAACTGCGGGCTCACACTGAGGATTTATTGAGGAGACAGCAGGGCCAGGGGGGAAACTTTGCAGAGAAAGTAAGTTTCATACTAGCTTCTACACACACACAGTTCCAGTGGGGACACCTCCCAGGTTCATAATCAATAATCTCAGGCAGCCAGGTCTGAACAGAATACCTTACTTATGTTGCCTTGGATATTGTTATATGGCTTGTAAAAACACGCTGGTAAACCTTTTATGGAACAGTAATTGATGCCATTTTGTAAAATCCCCACTTAAATACATCTCTAGCTTTGATTGGTGGCCTACATCAATGGACCCCAACCTCACAGGGCCCTGGGTCCTGCGGGCTGCGCACGAAAAAAAAAGTAAAAATCTTCAATTATTTTAACGAGGTTCAAAGTTTACCATGGCGACCAGAGAGCATTGGCGTGCTGAGTGGATGTTACCGTGTTCTGTTGTCGGCTCGTTGTTATGAAAATGCTGTTAATAAAGCTGCGAGTACACACTGGAATTACGTTTATTATTATATTTTAAAGATACTCCATTATTATGCCACTCCTTAAAGGCCGGGCCATGAAAATAGTTTCTGATATTAAACGGGTTCGTGACGAAATAAAGGTTTGGGACCACTGGCCTACATCACATAGCACAAACTACTCATAGTGAAAACCTGTGTGTTTGTTATAAAGGGGGAAAAAAAACCACTAATTTTGTTTTAAACTCAGCCTAACACTTTTCCCAAAAGTAAACCCGTGTCCGTACCGTACAGTTTACACTGAACTCCTGCTGTACTAGAATGTAAAAGACTGATGTTACCCCTCTATAGACTGTTCTGTCATGTTTTCTTTGTTATAATTAGTGTAAAAACAGTAGTAAATGTTATTATATATAATTTGGTACCAAATTGGTCAGTGGAGCCCCAAGTATTAAGTACAAATGTTACTGACTTTTTTTCCTTGTTAATTGACATGTCTGGTGCTTTGATTTATTTGGGGTGGGGCAAAACTCAAGACTGATGTTGGTGTTTGTTGTTGCAGAGGGAACAGGACATGAGGATGCACCTGGGAGGTGAGTCCCTAAACTAAATCATTTTTGTGAATAAAATGAGTGAAACGTGTTTAAAGAGCTTCCACTTAATGTATGGTGGGTTTTGAGGCCCCCCAGGGCTCTGTGATGTGTAGCCAAGGCATTGCTGATTGTGTTTGTTTTAAAATTTAAATAATGGCACTCTTCGATGTAACATTCTGAGTCAGTAGCCTATAAAACAGGTGCTAGTATTGGATCCAGTTTAACTGTGCATATGCATAACACTGCATATTTCTGTAAAAAGTTTGTTCATCTGCACACCTTTACGTACTGCAAGTGCTGGGTGGTATACCGGTTTATACCGAAAACTATTTTTTATTATGATATGGATTTTCTTCATGCCGCAAGACTGGTTTAAATACCCTAAAGAACGTTCGGAAAGTGGCACAGCTGGGAACTGTTTAAGACGGATCTTTTTCATTGCTGCACTGCTAGGGCAAGGGAACAGTTCATTTGAGCGCTGTACGGGAGCCTCGACATTTCAGATAAACCGTGTGTGGATTAGAGCGTAATATTTCTTTTAGGGAGAGTTTTTTTTGTGCAATTTCTTATTTTAGCTTTTCTGTGCATGTAATTTCTCAAAAATACTTTTATATACAGTAATATACCTGCTGTTTAGTTTGAGGGCATCTAATTCTGAAGATGTGTGTAAGATTTGGGATCAAGTGGGATAATTTTATCTCCATTACAAAGAAACATGCATGTGTTTAGCCTTTAATCTGTTGGCTCTTCAGGTCACGTCACGGACGTATATAGCATTTAGTCCGACAGATTGGATACATGGCAAAAAATATTGTACAGGTAACAACTTTATTTACAGCAGATACCATAGATCAGAACAGCTCAGAGTACTTCACATGAACTCAGCAAACCATAGAAAGAACTAACACACTCCCTGTATGAAAGATCCATGCTGCTTGAGTTCCAATACCGCTCTGTACAGTGAAACGGTATAATTGTGAAATACAGCGCTAAACATTTTGGGTCGTACTGTCCAGCTCTACCTATTGCGCGTCTGCACACCTTCACGTACGGTTCTGTGCCAGCGGCTTACGGCCGGTCTCCGTCCATGCTAATGAAAAATTGAATGTTCTGAATAGAGCCCGACCAATAAAGGATTTTGAAGGCCCGATAACGATACAAATATTTGTTGGTTTTAAAATCCGATATTCCGAGATATATATATATATATATACACACACTTTTTTTTTTATTTCAGAAACGCGCAACAAAACTAACAGATTTCCATAACATTAGTTATTGAACACACTTCACTGATGATCTCACTCGCGGATAACTGGTTCTCTCTGCCCGACTCTGGCTGGATCAGCAGGTTGCAGGATGTGTGGCGCGTTCTACATGAGTGTTGCCAACAGGGACGGTGTAGAGTGCCCTCTGGTGGGAAAAACTATACACCGCCAACACTCATGACATGGTTGAATGGTGTTTCGTCCGTTTTTATTTTATTTTTGAAATATTCATTTATCGGCCGTTATAGATGCCGACACCAGCCGATAATATCGGCCTGCCGATATATCAGTCGGGCTCTAGTTCTGAACCCATGAATCTGAAATTTCTCTCTCTGGAATTAAAGGTCAGGGACTGCCCATGAACAGGAACCCGATGGCAGGAAACACTGCGACACCAGGGGCACCAAACATGTCCACCAACGAGGTAACCACTCGCATCAGTGTGTGACGTACAGCTTTCAGTTCTCTTCTGCAGCTAAATCTGGGCGGAATGGCACTTATCTTTTCTGCTTTTTAATGTCTCTTTCAGGGCACAAGTGGGAATCCCGGTGGTCTTCCTCTTCCATTCCCTCGCCCTGGACCTCCTATTGACTTCGGCCCCAACAAACGCCGCCGATTTTAAACTCCTACAACACACACCTCCCTCTCTTTCTCACACTTTTCTCTCTTGTGCTCTCTCTTGCCCCATTATTTTTTTTTACGCATCCACACATACTGTACAATATTTTTAAGTCAAATTCATGAATTAGTAACTCTTGTGCCTCACATTTTTAAAAAACGAAAAGGTGTGGCAACCGTGTGGTGTTTGTTTTAAGCTTAGCCTAAATATCCATTTTGATTTGCTCCTGAGGATTTATGCATTCATCTTGTTCCTTACGGGTGGGAAACTCGTTTTGTATAGACTTTTTTTTTTCTTTCTTTTATTGTAATTTTTTTCCTTATTTTTATTTTGTATTTCACCCAGTGTACTTTTTATATAGAACTAGTCAATTCATTTTTGTCGGTCACGTTTTCGGAAATGTCCACATTTCTAAACGCCTTACAATAAATTCAGAGTTCCATGTTATGTATTATCGCTTGATGGCGTTTCTCTCTGGTTGAATGATTCAGGACGTCCCAGATCAAGAACAAGAACAAAAAAGTCCTTAGACTTATTTTCCCATGGTAAGGTATGAGTGAGTGGAATGCCTGGATGTACAGATGATTAGTGAAGATTTTTGGCTGGATGTGTGGAAGTAACTGATAATAAAACAAAGCAAGGCCTCATCTCACACTCCTCTGTTTTTATGCTCAATGAGCTTGAGCTCTTTTGCCCACTCTAACAGCTGTTTGTCTACACATCCAATAATGAGGGACTTCCTAAAGTTATCCTGGTCTAAACCTCCACTCGGAAATAATTGTGTGCCTTGCTCAGGGTGGTGTAACATTAGTCGGTAAGATAATGCTGCTTGGGATGCAGGCTTTGTATGCGGGATGTCGCAATGTTGACATACACAAACATTTTTAATAGATTTTTAAAAAGCAATGTAAAAGAACTTAATTTGTTGCACTTATATTACAGTAACACTGTAAAAATACATTTTAAGGCATATTGATCAGCTTCAGCTTGTCATATGGTTGTTAGGAGTGAAACACTTGGCTTATGTTCCTGAGATGCTGTGCAGATACTATAAAGGCGCCCTCAATCGATTATAAAGGCCCCAAAGTAAGTGGACTCGGGTGGAAAGAGCACGGCGCCCATGTTGAGCACATACAGTGAGACCCTGTCGCCCCTCTCCAGGTAGAATAGCGCCCCCTGGTGGCTAGAAAACGGCTCCACACTGGACCTTGTTTTGGGGCAGGGAGACGCCGCAGCTTTGGCGAGCATTACCGGCTCCGGGTGCAGCGCGGTCTGTCTGAACAAGTACTGCGTGAACTGAGGGTCGGGTCCTGAGTGTGCGCTTTCAAAATAAACCTGAGAGTAAACAAAATAAATCCCGTCTTTCGGCACCACGATTTCTCCGTCAGGACTGAGGCGCATCAGGCCTTCCGGCCGGCTCTGGCCGCTCAGCGCCTCCCAGTTCAACCGCTCTAATGATGGAGCCTCAGGATCTCCTGGAGAACAAACAGTAAGTCAGATTTTACTGTATAATTTTATTTACATGATCATTACCTCGTAAACACCCAACATTTGTATTGGCGTAGTTGTTACTGTTAAAGCGTCAACCCTTCATTGAAAACCTGTCATTTCTCTACAATAAATCATTTCACACACATCAAAATACATCAGCTCTGCAGAAATGTGGAATATTACAAAGTTTAAAAGAACTTTTCATGGATATTCATGTGTAATATGATAAATGACTTTTACTACACACAGTGAAAACCTTATTTTGTTATGGTTTGACGTTAAATACAGGAAGGCAGCAAATGTATATAGTTTCTCTACAATAAACTATTTTACACATCAAATAAATTTATAAAGACATTTGGAATGTTTCAAAGTTTAAAAGGACTCTTAAGTCAGATATTCCTGCATAAAACTACTGATTCCATATATGTACATATTTTTAAAAAATAGTTTATACTGCTAAAAAATGCTGCTAAAATCTGCTGAAAAAATAAGCCTCAGCCTGATAGGTTTTGATGCTAAAAACTGTATGATAGCAAATGTATGTAGTTTCTCTTCCATTATTCATTTCACACATCAAAATCAAACAGTTACGCAGAAATCCGGACAAAAGCACAACAGATCATCTACAGAACAAACATTTACAGAATGATGCGACGTTTAAAAAGACTCGTAGTCAGA
>JBBPDE010000083.1:12563138-12580023 GCA_037974605.1 Nannopetersius ansorgii | reverse complement strand
ACCAACTTGTATATACACACACACACACACACACACACACACACACACACACACACACACACACACACACACACACAGGCTGAGGCCAGGGCAGTATATATAGTTGTTATGAGCAATATTCCACACTGCTGTCACTCAGCTACTGCCTAAAAACTTGCCATTCAGACTGTTCCAAGTTAGAGAAAGCCGAGGTTAACCAATAAAACAATCAACAAGGTTGAATAGCTTCTGAAGCGTGGAAGTCATTGGCCTACTGATCTTATTGCATGGCAGAAGGTGGGACAGCTCTCCTGTCCACTCAAAAACCTAGTCACAAAAAATAGCAAAAGGGGCTCATTATCAGTGGCTCAAACTTTTGTCTGTGGAGCTAAAGTTACATTTTTAAATGTCCAAATTATTTTACAATTTACCGAGAAGGGAGGGAAGAGTTATGGAGTTATTTATAGCATATAAATATTTGTTCACTCACTGGGTGGGGGGTGAGTTTAGGATTACTCAGGCCAGCCGGGTGAAGCGTCACACAGGTCAACCTTGTCCTGAACTCTACACTTTGGGCTGTCCTTTACTGTAGAGAGTAAATAATTTTGACCCATTCTGTGCTGTACACATACTTTGACATACTGTATGTGCAATTCATAGACATAGACAATAGACAATCTGCCAGTACTGGAGACACACCCTAACAGATACAGTCTGTGTACTCAGGGCCACGTACCCCTACACAAACCTGAATTACTATGTACAGTGCTGTTTTACAAGCAGTGCACATACACATGTACGCAAATCTGGGACGGGCCTCCCAGAAGCATCTCTGTGAAGAAGACATCATAACAGAAGTGTTTACGACGTTAAAGACACTGTAGGTTGTCATCTCTGTCTCAGTAGTCCTGAGTGCTCATCACCACATGTGTTGGTTACATTTTTGTTGAAAAACTGGATGCTGTTCTTGAATGCCTCTCTCTTTCTCTTTCTCTCTCTCTCTCCCTCTCTCACTCCCCCACCTCCCTCCTTTCCCTTTCTCTCTCTCTCTCTCTCTCTCTCTCTCTCTCTTTCTCTCTCTCTCTCCTCCTCTCCCTTCCTCTCTCTCTCTCCTCTTCATCTCTCTCTCCCTCCTCTCGCTCTCTCTCTCTCTCTGTCCCTCTCTCTCTCTCCCTCTCTCTCTCCTCTCCCTCTCTCTTTCTTCCTCTCTGCTCTGCAGGCTAAGCTAATCGTACCCAACAGTACGGCGGGGTTGATTATTGGTAAAGGTGGAGCCACAGTAAAATCTGTGATGGAGCAGTCGGGTGCATGGGTACAGCTCTCCCAGAAACCCGAGGGCATTAACCTGCAGGAGCGCGTGGTCACCGTCAGCGGAGAGCCTGAGCAGAATCGCAAAGCTGTGGAGATCATCGTGCAGAAAATCCAGGAGGACCCCCAGAGCAGCAGTTGCCTCAACATCAGCTACTCCAATGTCACCGGTCCTGTGGCCAACTCCAACCCCACCGGCTCCCCGTACGCCAACAGCACTGAGGTCTTACCCAACGCTGCTGCTGCCACAGCCTCCACCCTGCTGGGCCAAGCAGGTCTGGCCGGGATGGGTGGCTTCCCTACGGCCATGTCCAGCTTTTCCGGGAATGATCTGCTGGCCATCACGTCAGCTCTCAACACACTGGCTAGCTACGGCTACAACACCAACACACTAGGACTCGGCCTGAACCCGGCCGCTGCATCTGGGGTGTTAGCTGCTGTCGCCGCTAGTGCTAACCCTGCAGCCGCTGCCGCAGCTAACCTGCTGGCCTCCTATGCCAGTGAGGCTTCGGGAGGGGCGGGTCACCCTGCCGCACCAAGCCTTGGGGGCTTCTCATTGGGCACGCTGGCAGCTGCAACGGGGGCCTCCAACGGCTACCTAAACCCTTCATCCCCACTGGTGGCCTCTTCACTGCTGGGGACGGAGAAGCTTGGTGAGAGCGGGAAGGAGGTGGTGGAGATTGCTGTACCTGAGAACCTGGTGGGCGCCATTTTGGGGAAAGGTGGGAAGACTCTGGTGGAATACCAGGAGCTGACAGGGGCGCGCATTCAGATCTCCAAAAAGGGCGAGTTCATCCCTGGTACACGCAACCGTAAAGTAACCATCACAGGGTCTCCTGCAGCAACGCAGGCTGCCCAGTATCTCATCAGCCAGCGGATCACATACGAGCAAGGCGTCCGCGCCACAAACCCACAGAAAGTGGGCTAGGGAAGGAACCCAAGCCGGGGGGAGGGGAACAGCAAGGAAAGGGACACGAAAGAGGAAGGAACGGGAGAACGAATGAACAAACGGATGAACTATCGGAAGAAAAAAGGGGAGGGAAGAGGGTGGTGATGAAAACGTGCATCCGAAAAGAAGTTCAAATTTCAAAGGAGAGAGGGAAAAAAAGAAATCTGAACAATGTGAGGAACGAAAGATGCTCAGCTGTGGGCCTGGGGGAGAAGTGTGTGATCTGTGAATATGAATCTGTGACTGAAATTCTGCTGTTTTTTATTTTTTAAACTCGTGTCAAGTGGTGTGGATTGTGAGGGTCTGAGTACTGAACCCTGTGGCACTCAGAGAGGGAGGAGTCTTAGACCTCACCTCCTCTCTCTCCCACAGCCAGGGGCCAGCTAGGTTCTGTTTTGTTTTTCTGTCGTTGGCAGAGCTTGTACAAATTAGTTGAACTACTTGACAGGGGCCTCAATCCGGGAGATAGGTTTCCCAATGACCCCTCTTTGGGTCAGCTCAATATAAGTGATGCTACTCTTTACAGATATATGTGTTTTCGGCCTGTGTTCAACATGGTCTGGAAGTCTCAAAGGGTTATCCATATGAGCAGAAGCTAAGCAGAAACTTTGAAACGTTTTGTTGCCTCCTATTCATGCCGGCTTGTGGCAAACCGAGACACGCTCGCTAGCCGCATCAGATAAACATTACTGGCTTTTGTCCGTAAATCGAACAGCTCTGATTTCGTCTCCATCATGGTTGGCTCCACATGGCCTCACCCTGACGCTTTTAGATATTACTTAAACCTGTGATTCCAGGTTGACCTGAATGTATAAAGACTTACTAATCTTGATATTTTTTATATGTGAGTAGAGGATCAAACCGAGTCTCTGTTTAGCGTCAACAGCTAAACTTAGTTGAAGGAAGGCAGACAGAAATACAGCGTTAAAAGTCAGACACTCCGTTTGAGAGTACGGGAATGTAAACACACACACATACACTTATAGAAACAAGTGCAGTTTAGTTAAAGGATCCCTCTTTGGTGCTATGTGAAATTCACTAATGATCAAACTTCAAAGATTTAAGAAATTTCATGTTCCTATCTATAGATTTTAGCATTTTGGGGTTGCATTCTCCCTAATAATTAATCGAAAGCAATTTTGTGATTTGGTCATTATATCATTGCAGAGCAAATGAGCCACACATTAGAGATACTCTTTCTTGCTATTTAAAAACATAAATTAACACTGTCCTCACCCACTCTTATCTTGTATTTGAAATAACTGACGCAGCACTGAATCAGTCGGTTGATCTAAGATCTCCAAATCTTGCACTTGAAAAGTGAGTAGACCTGACCGGGTGCAGGTCATACCTGTTCACTGCTCTTGTTCTTGTGACTGGAGGGTTCAGACGACAGCTAGGCACAGTATCATCACCATTATTAAATTAACACCTACAGTATTACACCACACTAATCACTTGTAGGCGTTAAATACTGGTGATTTAAAACTGTGCGATTTTTTTATTTTTCTTTTGTTTTTGTACGAACTGAGCTCAAGCTGATATACCTCATGTTTGGACAGAATGAAAAAAAGGAAAAAAAACACAAAAACAGTTTGTATGCAGTTTAATGAAGCCCTCGGTTGCGTTCCAGTTGTTGCCTAGTTCACTGCTGAGCGACCTGCTCTCGATGTCAGGCTGTCTGCAGAGGTCTGGCGGTGGAAGGGAGTGAGCGTATACAATGTGACACAGCTTTCATAACAATAAAAATAACAATAAGCTGTTATCTGCACCGACGCTGGTGCAAGCTATCTGGCCTGGTGTGGACCAGAGTGGTCCAGAGTCGTCCTGGAGACCGTCCTCTTCTGAAAAACTGCACACTGCAGGCTTTAGCCTTTCCTGCATCTCCCTGTTTTGGGCACTCGGCCGAGAGCTTTGCCCAAACGCTGCCGTAACGTTACACACCCCTCGCAGTCGTTTCGCCGTTCATAGTGTTTGTAGGATGCGTTGTCTTAAAAACAGCATGGCAGAGTACTAAATAGCATTTTTTCCGTAACATTCGCACATAAAGGATCCGCGTTTCTGCTGCTAACTGCATTTTATTTAAGACCAGCGAGGGAGACGCAAGATACAGACCACGCAGGGACTCTTGTACAGAAAAAAAAAAACGGCAATCTCTTTTAAACCACACTGTGAATTGAGCGGCCGATGCCATCATAAACTCTGGAATGTACTGTACATATTACACAGTTCATTAACACACAGCACGGCAGGGCTAAGCGAAGAACCAGAGCGAGCACAAGGACAGCGTGGACCCAGGGGTTGATCCCATTTCCCTGTGGATTTGAAGGTCTAACTAGTTCGGCCATGTAGTCTGAGACAGTTCTGCTGTGGTGCCATTCACTGTACTGGCGTGGAACCGTGGTCAGCGATGTTTCTGCCATGGAACTGTGAGATCGTTCATCCTTGGAACCATTTTCTGAGATTGTTTTGTAGTAGAACCATGATGCAAGAGATGTAGAGGCAGCATTTGGAATAGTTCTGCCATTCCGCTGTGGCCTACACTACTGGCATGAATGGTTCTACTGTAAAACCTTAAACAGTCTTAGACAGCTCTGCCGTAGACTCGTGGTATCAAACGGTTTTTACAGGGGGATCCCGGTTCGAGACAGTTCTGGCATGGAACTGTGGTCTTAAATGGTTCAACAGCTCATAGTTCTGTTGAACTGTTCTCTCTGACGCTTCTTCTGTGGATCCGCCATCTGAAACGGTTCTACTAACCATGAGGTGGTTCTGCCAGGCGGCCATGGTTTGCGACAGATCTTCCATAGAACACTGGCCTGAAACAGTTCTGCCACCCAGTACGAGAGATACTTATGGTCACTCTTTTACCGCTCGCCATTCAGACCCATCATTAATTAGCAGATCTCCATCTGAACCGTGGTCTTCTATATATAACCGTACGGCAATGCCCAATCTTCTACTGACCTAAATACACACGCACAAAGACATTCATCAACTGCCTCCAATTCCCAGACCCTAATCTGCTTTGCAACGGGGGAGGGGGGACAGAAACAGAGAGGAAAGGGGAGGAGAGCAAGAGAGCGAGAGAGATCCATTTATATGCATTGCATAATTGCGATAAAGATTGCCATAAGAAATCTTAGCCCCATCTTTCATGTGTGGCGCTTCTGACAGGCAGTTTATCAACAAACCATTTTACGATATTCATCCTTTGCACAACTTCTTGTTACAGAGGAGCAATTACTGTATCCGTTTCGGGCTAAATAATTCATTTTCGAGATTTGAGATGAAAGCGCGTATGCAATTTTAGAAGCACAAACACAGCATGGCTGCCGCAGCAGTTTGAGCCCCGTGCTGCCGCTGTGCATTTTGAGGGTAAAAAGGGAAATGTAACATGGCGAAAATGAAAAATGGAGATTCTGATGGGGAGAACTCGCTTTTCTCTCACACTCTCTATACCTCTCCACTTTCTTCTTTATCTTTTCACTACCTCTTTGCTCGCTCTTTACTGGTGACCTCCTTTCCTCCTGCTTTCTTTCTCCCTCTTTTGCCTTCTCTCTTTTCGGTATTCTGTCTCCTTTCTGCTGTTGCCTTCTTTTTCATCCATTGTATGCTTTCCTTTTCTATGCCCCTCTGCTCCCTTTCTGTCTTTTCTCCTCACTTCTCTGCGCTCCTCCTCTCCTCTCTGGTTAGTGTTGGCAGCTGATTCGCTCATTCTGGGTCTACAGCGGTGTCCAGACGTTCCTCTCCCCCAACCCACCCCCATCAGGGCAGTGGATGACTGTTGGAGCCCAACACCGCAAGCACTATGCCATTAGACTGTGCCACTGATCCACAAGCTCACATCCTGTCTGTGAATTCCTGAAAACGGTCTCATACCTATACCTACCGCCATCTCCCGGTAGATGTTGGCCTTTTACTGCTGATCTAAGATCAGTTTGCCCTATCCAAACCCTGACCTTCTTAACCATTACTCACGAAACCTCTAAACTGGACTCAGATCAGTGTAAAGGACTTTTTTTTTTTTTTTTGCGCCAACACCCTGAAACGCAGGGAGCCGGCGCTCCGAGAAAGAGGGCCTGGACGTTCCTTCAGAGCTGGGAGCAAAGTCCAGAGCAAAGAATCTCTGGGGTGAAAAAAAAAAAAAAAAAAAAAAAAATCGTTCAAACGATGACGTCACTGTCGATTGCATCCTGTGCTCATGTCTCCTCTCTCTAGGAGAACGGTCTGAGGTCAGTTTTTTTATTTCTCCCTTTTTCTTTTTCTTTTTTAAAAATGAAACTGTGGATTTCCGTCCTGTCCCATGGTCTTCGTGGAACTTTAGTGTCGTTCTCTAGTTTGTAGTCTAAATGCAGTTGTCTTGCGCCGTGGGTTTCAGTGTGTGAACTCCGTTATACTCGTGTGTATGACGACAGTGCCAATTGAGCCAGATTAAGATTAGCTTTTCGCCATTTGTTCGTGCATTAGAAACGCTCTAATCGGAGTGCTGGTGTCCACATCAACGTCACTGATGATTTTAGATCTACATAAAGAAAAATGTAAAGAAATATTGGAAGCAATATTGTAGCATGTTGTCCAGTTTTTTGTGTTTTTGTTATGTCCGTTGTATGAACCCTTGGATTTAATACGATTTTGAATGAATAGGTTTACATGTACTTTTTTTGTAATACTGTAAGTTAAAAAATAAAAAAATGCTGCTATTTGATAAGTGAAATATACAAGAAATATTTTAGTTGAAAAGATGTCTGATCTGTTCATTAGAATTATGCTCGTTTTTGGCAGGAGCACAAACGAGGTGTATCGATACTAATAAACATAGTCAACCTGTGCCAGATTAGAGCCATGCAGCTTCTCGACATGTAGACGTGTGATCAAGCATTTTAGATATCAGTAATTTTAGACGCATCGATCAAGTGCCAATCAATTGATACCTTTTAGTTCCAATGAAAAGATAATCAAAAGAGTATAAAAAGAGAAAAAAAAATACATGAACAAAGAGCAATGTCAGTGTTGTTTTTAACTCCATAGTTGCATAGAGGATAATAATAATAGTTCTTTTATGCATAAACATGGTTTTTATACACTCGGTCGAAAAAAAGCATCCTGTGCATTTGTTTGACTTGTGGCTTCCACGCAGCTCTTCCTCCATATTCTCTCTGTAGGTTGGCATGGAGTAGGCGTAAACATGTTATAATCATGTCGTAAAACACGTTATTAAGCATTCATAACATGTCCCATTTATGAAAGTGTGTTTCGTGGAGTTAGATGTTTATCTTTTTTGCACGTCTCTATTGCATGATATCCAAGTGAATTATTGGGGGGCAGGGGGAATCAAAACTAACATTAAAATACACTATAAAAACAAAGAACTACACAAAGTAATGTTTAGTTGAGTGTCTGGGATCATTCTGAGACACAGTTTTGCACGTGGCACAGATCGAAACATTTTTCTGTTAAAAGCTTCCGTTGTTTTTGTTTTCCTTTCCTTATCTCAGCAGTTTTTGTTTTCTAATTTTTATCTGAAATGGAAAGAGCTTCTATGGCTGTAAAAGAAAACGAAAAAAAAAAACTGTACCGTAACCATGGCAACTGGAACTGCACTGTAAAAAATGAAACGATGGATTAGCAAAGAGGGGAATAACACATCGCAGCTAAAAGGTTTAAAGGAGATCAATGAAGATTAATGGCTTTGTTTGGTTGGGTTTTTTATTCGATTCATCTTTATTGAGCCAATTTGAAAGTTTTTTGATGGGCTAAATTTGCAAGAAATGTGTATAACTGTGCATATTTTACAGTGTGGTGACAGAAGCGTTGTGGTCTACAATTCGGAGGGAAGATGCCCATGCGTGCTAGCAACTTTAAAGTTATGTTATACAGCATTACGTCATACAGCGTTGGGTAATGCAGCGTTGCGTTATACAATGCAGCATTATGCACTTTTGTGTTCTGCGGTGTTGCATAGAGCAGCACTGCATCATACAGAGCTGCGTTCTATTGTCATACAGCATTCGGTTATACCGTGTAACAATATACCGTATAACATTACACACTGTAGCGTTACACAACCTAACATTACACAACATAACATTATGTGGCATAATGTAATAGAGCGTAATGTTGTATAGCGTTATACAGCAAAACAATGTATTACATTATATACTGGAATGATATACAGAATCATTTTACACAGTATAATGTTACACAGCGTAACACTATACAGCGTAACATGAAACAACCCAACGTTATACAGCGTAAAGCTACAACATAATGTTATGCCGCATAGTCTTATACAGCGTAACACATAATAGTGTAACACTAAACAAAATAATGTTACACAATGTAAAGTGATACGACATAACATTACACAGCATAACGTTATAAAACAAGAAGTTATATGATGTAACATGATAGAATGTAATGTTTTACAGTAGCGCTATACAGTATAATGTTATACAGTGTAACGTTATACTGCGTAGGGTTATATGGTGCTGTGTTATTGTGTATTACAGCATTACCTTAAAAAGTTAAGTTATACAGTCCTCCATAACGCTGCGCAGCATTTTGTCGCATTGGTTGAATTCAGCCTTTTGTTACGCAGTTTGAGATTCTCCTGCTATCTCGTAGCTTGATTCTCCTAACCCCAGATGTAATTTATGAATGTATTTGCATTTTTACATTAAAATGATAACAGAATGTTCTTTCAGTGTTCCGTGTCTGTAGGTGGAGGCTGTTTAAACTCATGTAGCGGTATGTGTCAGTGTACGAAAGGCCCGTCACCACATTAGCGCCTGTTTTTTATCTCCTGACATCATTTTCTCCCTTCCTTTTCTCGTCCGCTGTGGCATTGAATGCACTTTACTGAGCATTAGGTTCCCATCCCAACACACACAAACACACGCGTACACACACATACACTCACACATACATACACACAGTCCGAACCTCCTGGATGCAAAACCGAAACCAAGCAACCTGTTTTTAAACATTGGAAACCTTTGGCAGATAGTGCTGTTTTTCTTGTTGCTCTTGTTGTACTTTTTGTTTGTTTGTTTGTTTGTTTGTTTGTTGTTGCTGTTGTTGTTATTATGATTATTATTTGAGTGTTTGTAAACAAGAAATGAGTTGTACTTTTTTAACGTGTGTTCATTTTTGTAATTTCTGTTGGGAAATTTGAGGTGTGTGAGAGATTCCAGCATCCCTCCCTGCCCGTTGTCCCCCCTACTGCATTCCCTTTGGTGTGAGTGTGTCTGAGAGAGAGAGAGAGAGAGAGAGAGAGAGAGTCTGTGTATGTGTTTGTGTCTGTAACTTACTGACACACAAGCGCTTGTTACTGTTCCTTTTTTTTTTTGCCAACTGTCTGAATCAAATGCTTTGAATGTGAAAGGTGTTCTTTTGATTTGAAATCTGTAAGTTATGTTCGTATAAGAGGAATGGAAAATAAAACAGAGAAACCTCGAGATAAAAAAAATGTTTTGGGCGCCATCGATCAGCACAAAAAGGAATGGGTTAAGTCATGCTGCTGGGTCTGACTCACGTCAACGTCTTCCAGATCGTGTTTTCCTTGTCACTGAGGGCCACGTTATACTTGAATTTAACCACTGCTAAAGTGTGCACTGCGTCGCTCACGCTCTCGTCTGTGTGCCCTTGGATCTGGAGCTTTTAAAAGCTTTATACACTAGGGGGCAGGTTAGAGCTGAGACATCCTCCGCTGCCATAAAAGCATGAGTCTGAGTTGAGTCTTGACATGCTGGGTGAGTCCGATTCAGGTCCTGAGTCACTGCTGTGGAAGTCTAGCTTGAATCACGAGTCTGTGGCGTACAAGAGTTGCTGAGTTGAGTCTTGAGTTGCTGGGTGTGAGTCCAAGTCAAGTCTCAAGTCTCTGGAGTGTGAGTCGAGTCTTAAGCCACTTGATTCAAGTCAGGTCTCTGGGCCGGAAGTCCAAGTCAAATTCTGAGTCTGTGGGATGTGAGTCTGAATATGGGGCGTGAGTCAAGTATCTGGGACGTGAGTCAGAGTTGCTGGTGTGAGTCTTAGTCGAGTTATAGGAGAGAGTTTTACTCTAAGGACAGAACTTAAGCACTACATGCAGTAAATGCAGCGTTAAAAGGAAAGAGTCAGAGCTTGAAATACAGGTTATCCTGTAGTTTGGATTGGAGGTTTGCACGCTAACAAGCTTAATTGCGAATACAACTAATCATCAGGTTTTAAAGGAATGTGATCAGTGGTGTACTGAAAGCTCAAACACTAATGCCACATTAGCTCCTGTGCTAGATATCACACTCCATATCCAAACTACAGCACTGTGCAAAAGTCTTAGGCACCTGAAGACATAATATTTAAAATTTAGCAGTTTGTGTTTTTTTGACATTAGTATGACTAAATATACTTCATAAAACGAAAAATATAGCAATTCTATCTACAGTATATCTGAAACCTGGTTTGACTCAATCAGTCCTTCATTAAATTAAACCAGGAGCTGCTGATGTTTCACAATCCAAACAACGGCTGGAGAATCCGAGGAGGAATCTGGAACCGAACCTCTGTTCTCCTCGCCAGCTCACATATCAACTACTTTTACAAACAAAAATAATCTTGATACGTTTTACTGCTTTCTTGTTCGTTTGCATTTATTCTAACTTCGCTAGCAGAAACTTTACAGGCTGGCAAAGTTGTTTTTACTCTTTCCCGTAAACACCTTGTTTACTGCACGTGGCGCCTTCTGAGGCTGAAATTTCAGGCGTCTAAAGCATACCACACTGTTCACGTTGCAACCCAACCCTGAATGGCTGCGAGAATCAGGCGTCTTGTATGTCCATGTACACGCAGTTAAAATCAAGTATACCGAGGCCCTGATAGGGACGCACATGGTGATACAACAATACATCAAATACAGCACATATAGACCATCAACATGTGGAGGCTGTGAAACATCTCAGAAATTCAAGCAATAGATATTAAAGTGTGAGGAAATGTGCATGAAATGTATGTGTTGATGTTAAATAGCTTCTGATAGGAGACCTACAGCTAATGCTCAAGGCTAGATCACTCTCTCTCTCTCTCTCTCTCACACACACACACACACACGTACAGGGGTGACACTACCGCACTGCAGTGTGACGGTGCGGTTAGGACGTAATTATGATGAATGAGAGACGTGTGAGAGTTGGAGACTGTGTGTGTGTAAGTGTGTGTGGGAGAGAGAGAGAGGGAGAGAGACATTAAAAATGCATTTGCTCTGCTCTCAAAAAGAAATACACCTGTAACGGCACGACATAATAATGTCAATACTCAAAGTGATGATGATGATGATAATAATGGTACTGATATAAATAATAATAATGACTGCAGTGCTGCTTTTATTTAGTTCACATTCATCACTTGTAGCCACCCACAACGGCACTACTGTGAGGTTGCAGGAAGCGGACCGGTGTAGAGTGCCGTTACCATGATTACAGGGTACCAGAAGCAAACCTGCCTGTTTGATTTCTTCTTCTTTTTTTTTTAACCAAACAACTTTGATATTTTTAGTCGGAAAACAGAATGTGTGCTAGTGTTAGCACTCATGGACTGTCGTTCTTGCTTTAATGCACCCCATCGCACCAAACCACACACACACACACACACATACAAACATCCTCTGAGTGCCAAAGTAGAGCAGAACTATTACTAGAGTTCTTTCAGCTCCGTTTGTGCCACAGTCTCTCCATTTCTATGAGATAAACACGTTCAGACGTACTACAGAGATTAGCAGGCTACTTCTGGAGCACCTAGCTGCTATCTGTGCGCCTAAGCTAACCAGAGCGAGCTAGCTAAGTGTGGGGATCCGCTGTACACAGGGGAAGGCTAATGCTAACAATCACCCAGGTTTATGATGCTCACAGTAACACCTTGCGATCATACTGATAACCTGTTAGCCTCTTCGTTCATCCAGCGCCGCCGTGGACCCGGCCACAGCCTTTGAGCTTTCACCTCATGGACTCATTTCCTCAACAGCCAGAGACGTCTGACTGCTCTCAAAAACTCTCTTTGCTCTTATGCTTTTTTTCCCCCAACAAAACACTGGACTGGCGAAGGAGCGAGAGAGAAAAACGTGTGTTCCTGTGTTTATTTTCGCCATGACTGTTGAATGAGAGTTAGCATAAACTGCAGAATGGGACCGTTAGCGTACAAATCATTGTGGCCCGCCGGAACTAGCCATAGACCAAAGCTGATAACGTCACTGTGGTTTGTCGACTAGCGACGATAATAGTACGTTTTGTCAAGCATCCCTTTGGGTTCTTTTGAAGCGCAGAGGAAGGAGTGGGTAATTAGCATGGATACCAGTGACCAATCCCATCAGTTCCATTCAGAAACCTTTCCAGCCTCACCAGCTCTGCTCCCACAGTGTCCTCCCTGTGCCTCCTCCTCTACGCAGAGATCCTACCGATATATGCAGCTGGATGAGATGAGAACAATACGTGCCAAATCTTCCTAAGCATACCTTTAAAAACGATGCCAGGAAAAGTCCAGAATGAATGTATTAAAAAAAAAAAAAGGCGCACCGTACTGAATGTGAGGGTGCAGATCCAGATCCTCCACGATCTCCATCCTTTTGGGTTAAGCATGATGAGCTCCGGCAAACAATGAACTTCTGCTATCAGTCCCATTCCTCAAAGTGACCGAGAGTGTCCAATCAGTTTTGGTTTATTTTTACATCATTGTTTAAATGGAGGGTGATTAATATCTAATGTTGCTGTGGTATTGTGTTTGTTTAAAAAAAAAAAGGCAAGATAAAAAACAAACAAATTACGGCGTGTTGAATTTCTTGCCATTTTGCCGACACTTTTATCCAAAGCGACTTCCATTCCCTAAATACAGGGGGCAGTCTCCCCTGGAGCAACTTGGGGTTAAGGGTCTTGCTTAGGAACGCAGTGGTGGTGTGCTGAACGTAGGATTCGAACCCATGACCTATTAGTCTAGAAGCAAGTATCCTACCACTAGGCCGCCGCCACCCCTGAGCATTGAAGGGCCCACATTCCACAATTTTTGGACTTTCTATAAATTCACTGGTTTAGTGAGGCAGTCATAATTCATTCTGCGCATATTTAAATGAGCTTTCTCCTGATTGGCCGTGTGTTGTGCCTCATTCGAAGAACTGCAGACTCTGCAGGAACAACGGTCATAATCACTCCTGACCCTCTGCAGGCCAAAGGGACAGTCAGATATGTTGATGATTGTGACATCACAACCATAGCTAGTGGGGAAAAGTTATTCATGGGAATTCAGGAAAGGTTACATTGTTCTTATAGATTCTGCTCTGTGTGATGTGGGCCCTTTAAAATATTTGAAAGATTTTCATGTACATTTGACCTCTATTTTCATTACTTTTACTCTCTCCCTTTGTCTGTCTGTCTCTCTCACTCTTGCTTTCTTATTCTCCCTCTCTGTCTCTCTTTCTCTCTCTCTCTCTCTCTCTCTCTCTCTGTCTGTCTCTCACACTCTTGCTTTCTTATGCTCTGTCTCTCTCTCTTTTTCTTTCTCTTTCTCTCTCTCGCTTTCTCTGTCTGTCTGTCTCTCTCTTGCTTTCTTATTCTCTCTCTCTCTCTCGCTGTCTCTCTCTCTTTCTCTCTCCCTCTCTCTCTCTCTCTGTCTATCTCTCTCACTCTTGCTTCTTGTTCTCTCTCTGTCTCTCTTTTTCTTTCTCTTTCTCTCTCTCTTTCTCTGTCTGTCTCTCTCACTCTTGCTTTCCTATTCTCTCTCTCTCTCTCTCTCTCTCTCTCTCTCTCTCTCTCTCTCTCTCTTTCTCTCTCTCTCTTTCCGTCTCTCTCTTGCTTTCTTATTCTCTCTCTGTCTCTCTCTCTATTTCTTTCTCTCTCGCTCGCTTTCTTATTCTCTCTCTCTGTCACTGTCTCTCTCTCTCTTTCTCTCTCTCACCTCTTCCACCTTCCTACAACACAATTGATTTGATTGAATATTGTTAGAAAACTTGCCCTCACACACACACACTCACATACACACACACAGACACACACTCTCCATCCTTCCCTCGGTACCCATATCTCACTGCTACAGAGGACACACAGGCTGTCAGTTTTCTAATCATACTGAGGGAGCCACATACACACACACACACACACACACACACAAAACACACTGCGCCAGAGCAGCCTCAGCCTTCTCCAACCAATGACATCACACAGATGACACTCAGACACTCTTATTTCCCGTCGGTCAGTAAAGCGGTTCCAGTGAGCGCCGCCTGATCACAGTCTGATTTCCTCGCTCAGGCGGCGTCACGGTCCACCTCCGTTCCCTCTGCCGCAGTTTCATCAATCAATGACATTCCAAGGTCACCTGTGTTGGGACTGCAAATAATCGGCACCTACAGATACAGCGGCGTCTAATATCTGCTGACTGCACCACCAAAGACCCCCAGCAAGCTCAAAAACGTGTTGGCGCTCATGAAGGAGATGGAACGTACAGGTGTAGGTCCCCCCCCAACCCTTCCTTTCAGAGTAAGATAGTAATAGGAGAGGATTTGATGATTAAAATCATGTTGTCAAGGCGACAGGTTTGCCGCTCTGAGGGTATTCCTGTCACGACTGCATCGCTATGCCGCCGTAACCCTGGCAACCCAGCGCTCCTCAGCATCCGCACCAAGAGCACCAGGTGAATGCAGCGAAACATCACCCACCCTGGCCAGGAAGCTAATTAGAGACCACCGCCGCTGCCAGTCAGGGGGCTGATGAGCTCATCAGTAACAGTGAATTTGGTATGGAAATCCCTGCCAGTGGCCACTTTATCAGAAATGCCTATATTGTACTTCCACTAACTGTCAACTTACTCAGAAAAACCCATCTCATACTTCTGCAACCTGGTCAGTTTATTAGAAACACCCAACTTGTACTTCACCAAAGAGGCCAATTTAATAGAAACACCTATCATATTGCCTTCTACTCTTCATCATCTTGCTGCGATGCGCATATATGTGTATAGTAAAAATAAAGTGTGTAAATACATATTCACACACACACATATATATACACATATATGTATATATATTTAGAAACGCTTCACAAACGGGCCACTTTATCAGAAACACTTGTCTTATGGCCTTAAAGATGCACATTTTAGTCACTAAATTGATTCCTTTAAAGCCCCATTAGTGAAGGCAGTGTGTCCCGCTGTCACTCAAACACTGCAGTTGAATAATCTGTGGCGCACAAAGAAAATAAAGGAAAAATAAAAGGAGCAAAAATCTACTGCAGTGGACAGCAGCACTCAGGGGTCAAATCTCTGTCTCTCGCTCTCTCTCTCTCTCTCTCTCTCTCTCTCTGTCTCTCTCTTACTCTCTCTCTCTGTCTGTCTCTCTATCTCACTCTGTCTCTCTCTGTGTGTGTCTCTCTCTCTCTCTCTGTCTGTCTCTCTGTCTCTGTCTGTCTCTCTCTCCCTGCAGGGCCCGATCAGAGCTGATCGATAACTGGTAATGACGGCGCGCGGCGACTCACTCAACATGCGGCTCGCGCGCTGCCGTTACCATGGAAACCTGAGCTGCAGTGCTGCAGGCTGAAACTGGGAGTTAGGGGGGCCGGGGCGGGGTTTCAGGTGGGATGAGAGAAAGAGAAAGAAAAAGGGACTCCTTTCTAAGCCATTTGGTTTATCTATCATATTGCTTTCTACTCTGTGATGTAAAACAATGTATACTGTATATGAGTATAATACCTAGCTTAAATCCACCTCAACTTTTTAACCACAATTCTGCACATTCAGTGCATCTGTACAACATCTGCGAAATAATAATAACTACCAAACAATACAGAAGCCACAGAAAACAACAACATAAGCCATAGAGAAGTCAAGGGAAAGGATTGTTTTTTTAAAAAAATAAGTAAGCAGTACGATAGGGACATGAAAGTATGACTTTGAAAGTCCTTCAGGAAGCCTGGAGAACTGTTCCTCGAGAACACATTAAAAATACAAGGAAGTCTGGATCTGGAGCAAATATGAAGAAATGAGGAGTGACACAAGACTACACATATAGACTCCAGTCACTCACTAAACCTGGTGACTAACAGGTGAGTTGAACCAGGTGTGTCTGAACAGGTAAATCACTAAACTGTGCTGGACTCTGGCCCTCCAGGACAAGAGGACCCCCGCCATAGTTTCAAGATCAGAATTTTGTAATGTGTTCATGACGGCTGGATACACAATGTTAATACAAAATAGATATTTTATACTATTTCACAAATTAGTCTTCTAACACACCAGAGCACGAAATTCTTTCTCTGCATTTACCCATTCACCAGCGGGAACCCAGTGACATGGAGCCCAGGGAGCAGAGTGTGGGGACAGTACCTTGCTCAAGGATACCTCAGTGGTGCCACTAGCTGCCCTGGGATTCAAACCCAGAAACTCTCTTACCAGCATCTGTCTCAAGCTTTTAATGTGGTACAATACAACGAGAATGGAAAGTAGGCAATGTCTTTGGTGATTCTCAAACACCTGAGCCTAAAAGTCCAATGCACTATCCCCATGTCTACAAAGCCATGCCCCTACGTGGCTTTGTAGACATCGTCACCACTGGTTCCATTTACCACACTGCAAAACAGTCCACCTCACTACATTTCTCTGCAGTGCACCATTTCACACCACCCCTTTCTAAACTAA
>JBBPDE010000083.1:12532978-12545369 GCA_037974605.1 Nannopetersius ansorgii | reverse complement strand
TATATTTATCTGACGCTCCTTAAAGGCCGGTCCGTGAACATAGTTTCTGATATTAAACCGGTCCGTGACGAAATAAAGGTTGGGGACCACTGGTTTAGAGGGCACAATGGCCATCACTCAATTGTTCCATATCATTCCCATTCATTTTGAAAATGTATATATGTTTACTGCCACACACTGAGATTTTCACCGTTTGCTCGTTACTTCATATTTGTTAAAACACACTCCGTATTCTTCGCTAACTAATACGGTCACAGGAGGTTCACCGTTTGTGTGCCTTTATTGGTATTAAACCAGATATCAAAAAGGGATGTAATGGTGAACGCGTGCATTTACAGTTATTTGACAGTCTAGAATTTGACTCTGCCTGCCCATGCACTGTTACAGATTCTTATTTTACGTATTTTCCTTTATAGTTGTTCACTAAACAACCTTCCAGTGTTTACCACAAATACGATATCTATATCTGTTTATGAAAGGGCTAAATATCTGCTGTCTGGGAAAAAAAAAACATTTTCACTACTGTATTAAATTAATCATAAAACTTGTTTAAAGTGCCTAAAATCACCTAAAATAGGGTTTTGTGCTGGCAATTAGTGGTCCCCGATCACTAATGTGTGTAAGTCTACTGTCAGGTAAATGATGTCACTTTGTGGGTGATACATTATTATAAAAATGAATAGTATTAATAGCTGGATACCTGTTAACTAAGATCTGTACTCAGTAAAATTAAGCTTGTATGACAAAGTGGATGTCAAGAAAAGAGAAAAGACTTCAGAAGTCTGCAAAACAAATTGTGACTGAGACAGAGAACAACCGGTTCACTTCTCAAAACCCTGCTGTTGATATTTGTAAGAGTTTGCTTAGCTGTGAGATGAGAAAGAGAAGACCCTTGGGTGTGTATTTCATGGGGTACACTTTTATTGAATCACAGTTTGATTGACTTTTTACAACCAAAGTTCGAATTGAGGTGAAATGGCGACGCTAGGCTTTCCCGCCCGCGCCAGGAATCTGATCCCAAGATGTTACGGACCGAACAGTGGACATAAAAGGGGAAGGAAATGCTGGAAAGAAAAAAGGGAAAGAGGAGAAGAAAAACAAAAAGGAGACAGAAGCAAGACCGAAGCAGAGTCTCTCATCATGAAGTGCGGCCCGAACACACGAGCGATGGATGGATGTAAAAAAAAAAGAAGAAGAAGAAAGGAAAGTAAAGGAAGACCAAAGGAAAGGCTCCCTCTTTACTTCTGGGCAGGGATCATGCTGTCGATGGCCTCGCCCTTCTCCAGCTTCTTCTCCATCTCAACCATGAGCTTGACGCCGTCCACCACACACTGCACCTGCTCCACCTCAGAGGAGCCAATGCGGTCAGCGTTGGAGATGTCAAACACGCCGCCCACGGAGGCGGTGTCCACACCACCTGAGGAGGAAGAGAAGAGGGAGGAAGGATTTACTGGTGTGCCCAGAAGGACCCAGATCAAAATAGTGTTAGTTATTTTCAAGTCAAGTAGGTTTATTGTCACATTAGCCATATACACAGATCACAGTGAAACCAAACAACATTTCTTTCTGGCTGATGGGGCAACACAAGAACAAAACAGAAACACCACAAGACTATACAATAAAACCCCAAGTGTGAAGTGAGCAAAAGAGAGAGAGCAAGAAAAACACAAGAGTAACAAAGCAACAGGACAAAACAGACCGAACACAGTATTGTGACAGATACGGAGTTGTTAGGTGTGCATTAATGCAGAACAAAGGTAGACGGCAATGTGTACTAACTGTGCAAATGAGCAGTGGGACAGAGAATGTATGGTATATAATAAATAACAGTATTTACAGTGGCAGTTGTGGTGTATTCTGTTTGTTTGTACCCTTGTGAACGTATAGAAAAATGTCATGATATCAAATACGTGTATTTTGTTTGTGGACTGGTAACAGGGAAATGTGTTAAATGAACAGTACACATCTTTGGCGGGATGGACCAACATCAGCTTGGTCTACTTTGTTGTGGTGGGCCATCAGGAAATGTTCTTGCTGTCACAAGTCATAAACCTATTCAGCGTTTTAGGGGATACTGCAGAACCGCCAACTGCAGTTTTAACTGCAACAGGTACTGAAAATATATATTTTTTATATTTATTCATATAAGTCTACATCAGCTGTGCACTATTTAGATACATACAGAGTTTTGTTTCTTTAGATTTGTTTTTATAATACTTCTGTATATTGTTTTTTAGGTTTGGAAAGTATATAGCTTGACTATGGGGCATGAGTTACGGTGGCACATAACAATATGATTTGGTCACTGTTTAGCTCATTTGCCCAAAGTTTGTCCAGAAGGATCTCTCACCACATTATAGCATGTTAGGACGTGTTCCCTTTGATGTTAATTAACATAAGAATTCAAATTAGCATGACGGCACTGTGCCTGAAATTTCAACACCCGCAACTTATACCACCTTCTTTCATCCCTCTGATGTTCTGTGGCTTGCAGCCTGCCTTAGAAATTCACTTGTGTTTGGAGACCATTTGCATAGCGTGTGCTCTTTTGACCAACAGTGTCATGTGACTGTGTGTGTGTGTGTGTGTGCACTTGCCTGTGCCACGCTTCTGCAGGCGCAGTCTGGTCAAGATCTCCTCAAATTTGGGATGCTGGCTGAGCTTGGCCAGTTTGACGTGGACGCCACCGCGCAGACCAGTGCCCAGGTTGGAGGGGCAGGTGAGGATGAAGCCCAAGTGCTCGTTCCACATGAAGCCGTGGTTGTGCTTCTTGAACACATCCTCAATCTGGTTTAGGGAAAAACAGCAAGAATGAAGCCAGCTTCTCCAGGTTAGAAGATCACAATCATGAATTTTGACTGTTAATCAAAAGCCCATATTAGATAAAGGTCTTATGAACCAGGGTCGTAGGTATTCGGGCCAGTTTTGACCGCTAGCATGTTTAAGTAACAGTGCACACGCTCCGTACTTTGTTCAGGCCAACGCAGAAGCGCCTGAAGACCTCTTTCATGTTGCCACCCTTCTGCATGGAGATGACACGGAGATGGTCCTCCTCATTTACCCAGACCAAGAAGGTCTTGTTCTCGTTGTGCCTGGGGAGAAAATCATGCAGGATGACCCCACAGTGTTTATGCATCCCTAATCACACAAAGATAGATTCTTTAGTCCCAATATTGCAAGCAGGTCCACCTTAAACCACGTTATGCCATCCCTTCAATCATGCATTCTACATACTATATCCAAGTCACCTTGCACTCCATACACAGCCCCAAATCATGTGCCCTCCACCCTTCACCCTACCCCTAATCATTCACCCTTCACCGTTTTTCACTCACCAGATGCCCCTGGCGTCAGGCCAGTCACGGGCCATACCAGCGCCCAGCAGCAGTGGGGAGACAGGCTTGTCAAAGAGGAAGTGGTCAGCAATCAGCTGCTCCTGCTCGGCGTCAGTCATGGACTTCAGGGGGTAGTACTTGCCCTTGAACTCACCGTCCAGGCTGTTCAAAGCTAGAGAGAAGACACACTTTTTATGTTTATCCATTGAGTTTTGTTTAGAACTGTCTAAATCATCCTTCTTGTGTGGATGCATGTGCGTGCTTTAGAGACTCACCCTCAACAGACAGCCTCTCCACAGCTCTGCGCTCTCCACGGCTGTTGTGGGGGGGCAGGGCGTATCCCTTAATGCTACGGCCGGTACGAACGCGGCTGCTCAGAACGTAGTTGGGGTCCAGGTCATCACCACCCTAGACAGAGGCAGACATCTTATTTAGACTGATGTACAATAACCAGTCAGATCTGCTCTAATGGTCTTGTAATATGCTTAACCTCTGCTACCAGAGTCTTTATCTTTACACAGTCGTGTTCTGTATTGTCTTGTATCTGTAGGCTCTTACTTGGTAACGGGAAAATTAGTGAATGTTAAGTCACAGCTGACTGACCTTCAGGTTCTCGAAGTTCAGGTCGGTCTTGTGCTTGTCAGTGGCCTTGTATCCACCATGGCGGTCGGAAATAACTGGGTCCAGGAGGTCCTTGAAAACTTCGTAGGATTCCTCGTCACCAGCAACGCAACCGACAGTCATGATGAAGGGGTGACCTTTGGGGCAGAATGCAAACACATGTACAGTCCAGTCTCTGAACTGGGTTGAAGGTATAGAGGGTGCTCTGCCCATTAAAACAGTGACACTTCAGTAGAGCCTGCTCAAATCTAGTCTATAATAATGCTTTGAAACTTCATGTTTGGCTCATTAGCATATATCAGATTCACTATTTCCACACTTGCTCAAAACGGGCTCACAGTTCTCCAGTTGTCTGGAAGGAAATCACTCACCAGGGTTGTCGACACCGGTCTGGATGACATCATCCAGAGTGAAACCAGTGGGGGTCTGCTTGTCCCTCAACTTGGCATACATCTCCTTGGTCAGCACCTTGGCCATGTGGTTGTTGTGCTTGGTAAGGTCAGGAAATTCTTCCTCAACCTTGAAGTTCATCTTAAAGTTGTTGTGGGTGTTTCCGAAAGGCATGGTTGCGTTTCTGGCACTACAAAAGGGTACGAGGAGAGAGTGAGTTGGTGTAGATCGGCGTAGATCTCGATATTTGAACAATCGAAAACGGTTTTCAGAAATTGCAAACACAGTCTAAGATTCTACTAATATCTTTTGTTGTAACCAGATTTCCTTTATCTTTTTTATACAACAAATTTAAGGTTCAAGTCAACCTTGCAATGGAATTGTATTTATTTTTAAGTTTTGCAAAGTATTGCTCCAGTCAAGCCTTTTGTCTACAGTATACCCACACCAGCAGCTACAAAAATGACAGAGGTCTTTGGTTTTTTGGCATAGCAGTGACCTGCGGGGCTCTGGTTCCTCAGCTGTCATATCATATGTCTTATACGGTTTGGAAAGGGGGGCAGGGGTGCATTCGAGTGTCTATATGCAGAGCTGTCTATTTTTGGTACAGTGTCCCCTCACCACCATTCTCACATTACCTTCAGTTTTACCAACCCGAAAACTTCCAACACATTTCAGTCACACATTCACTGTAGTATTGCCAGTATTGTATCAAACACATCTATGTCTTCACATTCATAAAGAACCACTTCCTGTTAAAAAAAATGAATTAGCAAAAGTTATTAAAAAGCTTATGTGTCTCCACACTTATGAAGATTCTCCTGACGTTTCAAGACTATGATTACGACTTAATTAGGCCTCTTCGTTTTGGGTGATATAGCTGCACTTCAACCTGGACCCCCCCAGAGATCTCAAATATCGACCAGTCAAGTTCCGTACATGCTAAAACACTGACAAGCATGACAGACTGCACTCAATCTGTGGTGTTTCAAAGGCAAAGAAGTGTCAAGACTACTTTGTTAATCAAACGAAGAGATTGCTGTCCAGAAATCCTGCTCAAATTCGCAAATGTAATTTCTTAGCTCTGTATTACTAGTGGTCTATAGACTAAATGCTCCAGTCTCTCTGTGCAAGCAGAGAGACCCTGGTGTCAGGACTTGCTTCTATACAACCATCAAATGACCAGGGATTAAAAATAGCAGTAAGGGACCTGTCCCAAATCGAGGCATCGCAGTGGTGGCAGCAGCGAGTCTTCTGGGTCTATATTTGTCAGCCTTATGAAAGCAAGTGTTCAGACTGCAAGTGCTGATTTGAGATCAGGTTTTCTGGCTTTTACATGCATATTGGTAGACGGTAGAAACCTGACCCCAGACTAGAATTCTGGATAAATATAGACCTATGCATCTGTCAGTGCTGTCAAACTGCAGGTCAACGGCTAAGTTACGATTAGACAACTGTCCAGCAGAAAGCTGAATACTAACTGCATATTCTCTTATTACAAACTCAAAAAATACATCAGCTCTACTTAAGTTTGGACCTGACCAACAGAGATCAAAATATGGATGGCAATAATATCAAATTCATGACCCTCAGGAGTTATCAAAAGCTGTCGGAGTAGAAAGTAGCATTTATTTCCCCATTTATTTTTCATTCATTGCAAAATCTTTTCTTCTCTTACAACCTGCATCATTAAATGCAATGTCTGCAAAGCAGGTTTTAGCAGCTAAGAAAATGAAATTCAATTGCATTTAAGGTACTTCTACGTGCAGCACACATTTTAGCTAGTTTTCAGATGGTTCCACAAGGCTCTATATTAGGCCACATCTCATTATCGTTTTCATTCCCTGTGATTTTTTCTATTTCTCCCGTCACAGGACGTGGGTCATGGATCGAAATGTTGAAATTTGTTACCTGCACACGAGACAACAAAAGAGGCAACAGTCCTTGGGATCAGTTCCTGTTCACCAAAGCCGAAATAGGGGTCACCCAATGGAAAAGGGTCCGAACTGGCTTTATATACCAGCAGCTCCTGTAGCCATTGGCTGGTCTGTTTTAGAGCCTGGTGATTTGTGATTGGACAAGGCCTGTCTCTGATGCCCTGTTTAGCTTATGAAAGGGTCCTGCATTTACATTTCCGTCATTTTAGATGGGGCGGCAGCTGTGGCCTGCCTCTCTTCCCATCCCACAAACCCCCCACCCCCCGCCTCCTCCCCATACATAGCTATCTAGCGGGCTGGGCGATTGGGAGGGGGTAGCCCATGCTAAAAAGGCTGCGTGAAACGTTTGCCTTGCATGCCAGGGATAGCAGCAACGCTCATGCCAAGTAGAAGGCCTTGGAAAAAAAATCCACCTGGTGATTATCACATGATCCTGTGAGCACTACTGACTTCACCAGTGTGTCCATGTGTATACGTCTTTCTTTTTGATGTTTTCTTTATCTATTGTTTACTTGCATACATTGTTATTTCTTTGTTTACTGCACTGCATCGTCTACAGAACATGCTTAGTGTTACTGCATATTTCTGAATCTTTGTAGCTGCTAGCTCCTGGCCAGGACTTTGGCAACTTTGGTAACCACCGTCTTTATGTGTGTGTGTGTGTGTGTGTGTGTGTGTGTGTGTGTGTGTGTGTGTGTGTTGGATGGTGGGGGTTAAGAGGGTGGAGGGGGTGTTGCTCGATCTATATTGGAAAAGGTATTCCTCTCTGGGAGGGTTGAGGTGGGTTCCCATTCCCTTTTGCAAGATGTTCCCGTTCCTTCGCTGCATGAATCAGACGTGAACATGTCAAAAGGAGACTAAAGCCGACAGCTGGCGAAGCATGATATTGTCAGATTGGACAAAGTCTTTCATTTACAGTTTGGTGGCTGAACAGAACCAACCAGTCGTGGGTTCTTATCCTCTGAAAGGGCTCCAGCAGAACTTGGTTCTGCGGCGTTTTTGAAAAGAGCAAGTAGACAAACTCTCTACAGGAAATTTGTAGGAACACTCTGCAAGCCTTGGACTAAGAATACTTGTTTCTGGATTTCAGAAGTGATTCACTTTTGTTGCATTTTTAACAAGATGTCGACCTGAGCTTTCGGCATTACCTGTGACTTTTATACAAGTTAAAGTGTGCAATCGTGAGTGCAAAGATTTCCCTCCAGACCCAAAAGTGACTTTCAAGGAAAATGAGCATAAAGGCTATAATTATAAATGTCTATAAATATTTAAAAATGTCCCCCATAATATTAAAACTCATTACTGGTAAATTATGACAAATAAACATGCACCCCCTCCGAACAATGTTCATCTTCATGATTAAGCACCCCCCCCCTCCGCACCCCCCCTCCCCCCCATGTTGTTTGTTGTTTCCTTGGCTACAGCCTTGTTCGGTGAGCTTGGAAGTGTGGAGATTGAGACACAGCCCAATGAAGTATTCAAGGTTTTTCTTAAAGTATTCAAGGTTTTGAAGGAATGTTTAATTTTGTTTTGTTGTTGATACCTTGTGGTTGCTGAATAATTTATAGTAGTTACTGCATAATCTGACTTCAGAATATAAACCATCTCTTGTTGGTCCTATTTAACTTTAATTTTGCAGCAAAGTTTGGCTCCTTGTCTGAAGCTCTATTTAGAGCGAGACAGACTGGAAAAGTGGGCGGGGTGGTGGGGGGGTGGACCTGCGTCAGTCTGCCAGGATAAGAGGTGGCCAATTGGCACTGGTGCAGTTGCTATGGCATCCTACAGTATCCACCAAACCAACACACCTGTCATGGGTCACCTTTATATCTCACACACACGCTTTTACATACTTGTGAAATCCTTTAGGATTCAAAAGAATTGAGTCTGTTTTCATACACACACACTCCATTAGACTCATTAAGTTGATTATAAAGCCTTTAATGCAATAATGTCTGGACAGATGTGCCTGCACCTTCTTCGGGACCTCACAAAGTTTAGTACAAGCCGATATCTGTGATATATGCTATGAAAATTACATTTTGCTACGAATGTATACAGTATGTCAACTGTAACAAACTTCATTCCTACATTATACACTGATGAGCCCTAGCAGTTAAACCGCCTGTCTGATATTATGTAGATTGTGCCCCCAAATCCGCCCTTCGATACTCCACAAGACCCCTGAAGGTGCGTTGCAGTATTTGGGGGAAACAGGGGAAAGTCTAGGTGCCCCGGGTCAAATGGCATGTTCTGTTATAAAAAAAAAAATAAGTACATGCCCTCAACAGAGACATTGTAGCGCAGTTAATGCACAATTTAACACCTACCACCTATTAAATTCAAAAACAATAAACCATAAACCATGACCTGTGCAAAATGTATGGCACACTATACACTCTACGTTGTATTTTTGAATCCAATTGTTAAATGCAGCAGATGAACAGAAACTGCACTAAAATTGGCAAAAACAAAAATGTAGGTACATTCCCTATTTAACTTTCTACTATTATGGGAAACTTCAGCTTTCAGTAACATTGTGTGAAAATGTCTCGCTCTTGGTGAATGGCTCGAGCAAACCTGTTTAACCCAAACACACAGCTGTTCTCTGCTCGTCCCTCTCATACAGCCGGCTTACCAAATTAGTCACTGTCACACCACCCATCTCTCTCTCTCTCTCTCTCTCTCTCTCTCTCTCTCTCTCTCTCTCTCTCTCTCTCCCACCACCTTCCCCTGCAACCTCTTACCCGATTCACCAAAAGCCTAACACACCACCAGGATCAGTGTAGGGCATTGGTCCTGTATATACACTAGTACAGACTATTCAAATGAATCTACCGCAGGGATGTGTTGTTGCAAACTTTCACAAGGATTAAGGCTCATAAAAACCATCACAAGCAGAATCCCACTCATATAATCAAGCTTTTTTCCTGATAAATACCCTAAAAGCGGTGCTGAAGACACTAGAAAGGGTTTGTGGGTGTTTAGAGTCTCTACATTTAGATTCGTTAAACCAACTCCTTTCTAGCTTCTGCTTGAGTGTGTTAGGCTCTGCTTACGTGGGCGAGTGACACAGCGTCTGAAGTGTGTGTGCATATGTTACATAACACTGGCTAACTTGGACTGGGTGTGTATGTGGGAGTGGGGTCCTCTCTCTCCCTGAATTAGCCTGCATAGACGCAACCAGCGCTGCTACTCCTGCTACATGACACCAAAGGACACTTACACAACCCAGAGAGGAAAAGAAACGTACAGAGAAAGACAGACAGAGGGTGGGTGACGAAAAGTTGTGGCGACTTCTCAAATCTTCCTCTTCGTTGTGTTGCATAAATGAGAGGGAGAGATACGAGCACGTTAGAGGACTATACACTTGCAGTACACAGGATACAGTCCAGGTAAAGGAATGAAATAGTGTAACTGCAGTAGAATAAGGAATAATAAAAGCACTGAAGATATACCCTTGAGGGGACCACCCAAGTGATCATGTTTGTGCCCTGGAAAGTATAGTTTTAGGTATAGAGTGTGTACAAACATCATAAAATATGTTCATCTGGGCCACAAGATTAAGGTACAAGGTTCAAGGTTACTGTATACGCATACATGGTGGCATGACACGTTACTCCATGGACCACATTGCAACATTGCGAAACCTGTTGCACCGATGCGAGCCTTCTGATTAATAGAATAGAATAGAAAAGGTAAACTAAAAAGTAGCATGGTCTGTCACCTCATACCACTACACATATGAATTTTCACTCCTCTTTGGCCATGTGCAGTAATAAAAAAATAAATAATAAAAAAACACTGACACTGCTGATCACTTGCAAATGCGCTATATTCCGTGGTTCAGCTGCATTTTTAGTTGCGGGACCTTAATGCACTTGCTAACTCTAGCTGGAGGAAGCTTACTCTAGTCTTGGGGTCGCCTTGCATAGAATCTGTGTGTGTGCATGCAAGCATGGCATGAGTGCGGTAAGAGTAGTGGGTGTGTGTTAAGCTGTGCATGCTAATAATACCCTTGGCCTTTGGAAGCTCAATCTAAACACCTAATGAGAATGTCTGAAGTGAGGAGGTGTGCAGGGGCTTCTCATGGACTAAGTGTTTGGGGGTTTTGGGAGGGGCTGGGGGTGTAGGGATGTCACACTATGATGCAAACACAGTTTTTAAGTTTTAGCTGCTTTAGCATTGCTCGGTTGAACATTGTTAGGCTATATCTGTTGAATTTTAAAGCAAATCTTTATTAAGGGGAAGCTTCAATCAGGAACCTTTGGGAACACAAAGGGACCACTGGGCTACCAGCTATCACATTCGAGGACGTATGCATTTATTTTTCATTAAAAAGAGCTTCTGATCAGTGAGACTAATGCCAACAACCTATTGGCTTTCCCAGAATGTAGACTTTGAAATCAAAGTCAAGGTGCTAATTGAGCCGGTATGTGGTACCCCTGATGTACGACCAATCAGGCGTTGGTGTTGGAAGTGTCAGTCACAGTAGGAGTTGTATTGGCCGGTGGACAAGGCGCTGTGAGTCAACACTATCACAGTGCTGTTAAAAGTAGTAGGGAAGGAGGAGGTGGCTGTGACATGTGTCCAAAATTACACATGGGGGGGGGGGCTGGGGACGACACATGCGAAATGTTCTTGAAGGATTCTGAGTTATGTACGGATGCATTATCGCTAAGCAGCGGCTGCTGTGGGAGATCCTGTAGCATAGCGGATACTGCTTCTCTCCTCCATGCAGCAGATTGGGGCTTGATACCCTGTCTAGGCGACTTCTAAACACTACATTCAGCCACATCTGCATCATGGTTAAGGGTACACTCACACTAGGTGATCCATACCGCACACAGGCATGTTTTACCCACAGTTTGTTAAGTCCAGTGTGATGCACAGTTCGTTGATGGCGCATGGTGCGATTGCTAGCCAGATTTGAGCAGATGAGAGAATACAGAAAAATTCAGAAACAACGTGCAAAAACTCTTGAGATATTTAGTCAAACTGGCAGCTATCTTCATGCTTATGGTCTAAAAGGATCCTATAAATGATTATCTAAAAGAGATTAGGGATAGAATATAATAAATCAAAGTGATATAATAACGCTACGAGGTAAAGGCTGTTTTAGTTTTCATTTTACTACAGTCTTTTCATGTCCAGTGTCAGGTTACTGCACGGGGTCACTGTGATACTGAGCTCCAAAGCCGTCATAACATGCTTTCACTTCATCTCGGTAACTGTAACGATAACCAAATGTCCAACAAAATCAATGTCGCCTGACGCAGGTGTTATTTCAATATCAAAGTTGGCATATTAGTACGCCAGCCGACACCTATGGGATCAAGCGTTCGTGAACATTTGTCTCAGGGGCCACTTAGGTGTCATGAAGTCTCCAAAAATGGTATCAGTTCTTAAATTATTGTACAGAAACTTGTCATAGTTGAGATTTCCAAAGAATGGCGATAATTCATTAAATAAATATACATAACGAAAGCAGTCATCAAATCAGATTTTTGATTCTTTGGAATCTTGCAGAGTCTCTAGTCATAATTCTGGATGAATCTGTTTTCCTGAGACACTGTGTGTAATAGCACCTGACAGTCATATTATTTTCATGTATCTGCAACAAAATACGTGGTTCTCATTCAAACATGCTGTGTGTCTCATTGAAAGGAAAACCCTCGAGTCCTGAGTTTTTAGTGTGACTTCTGACCCCCCCCGCCCCCTTTCTGAGTGGGGTTCGTATTGCGTGGCGTCAGCAGAAGTCCCTCACCACTGCAGCTGGTCTGCTCCGAGCCTGTCCTGCTGCTTGACCCCACACTGTGAACCCAAGCCAGTAGATTATCTTACCAAAGACTATATTGAATTAGGAAAGCAGTCTCCAACCACCATGGACCGCTCACCCCTGTTTCCCAGGCAAATCCTTGGATAACCCTTACACTATAGTGGTCCTATAGTGGTCCTGCTCAATCTGCTGTGTAAGTGTACTTAAGTATGTTTGCACATACATATGTAATGGGAGTCAGTACAGTCTGTTCATATTAATGACCCACTTGGTGACTGAGTGTGGACCAAGTTCCAGCCCCTGGCTCACTGCGCCTATAAAGGACTCGAGAC
>JBBPDE010000083.1:12509483-12523261 GCA_037974605.1 Nannopetersius ansorgii | reverse complement strand
GTCCATCCTCACCACTCCACTGTCCATCCTCACCACTCCACTGTCCATCCTCACCACTCCACTGTCCATCCTCACCACTCCACGGTCCTTCCTCCTAGGGGCAGAATGGAGGAGTGGGTGGGGTGTGTAGCTGGGTGGGGTTTATTGTGGGCGTGGTGTTAAAGAGGGCGCGGCTGGTTTATAACAGCCCGCCCGTCTCTGGGAGCTTCTGTTCGTGTTTTCCTCTCGCCTGCCGCCTATCTACCTCCGGGCCGCCGTATTCCATTTTAAAAGCTTCTCTCTGAGACAACATGGCTGCTGCGACTGGGCGCTACTACAGCGAGGGCGGCCGGGCCACCAAACGGCAGAAGACGGACAGCGACGGCATGGCCACGGTTTGTATATGGCACAGAGTAAAAAACTCTGGTCGTTCTCGTTTAGATTTTCAGACTCCTGAGTTTTTCCGTCCTCAATTTTTTTGTCCTCGAACAAAAGCTAACTGGTTAGCATGCTAGTGAACACTCATTTACCTAGACGTTGCCTTTTAAATATGTCTGCGTTTTTCTTATTGGTTACATTTCGTTTTTCTCTTCTCCTAATATGTGTTTCTAATTTTTAAATTCTGAAATTGACCCGAAACTCGCCTTAGCTTCTCCGTGGATTTAACCGACTGCTTAGCTTTGTTAGCTTCAGTCGCTAATCTGTAGCCATTGTTCTCGACAGTTGGTCGCAAATCACGGTTTTATTACTGTTACTTTTTTTAAAATCTAGATCAAAACGTTGGTAAGATGTTAGATTTTCATAAAAGCCGCGCAGAAATACCGATACCTTTTTTAAAATTGCTTTTTTTTCGTTCTGGCTTTAAAAAGCTGTTATCTCTGGGATTTCGAGGCCTTAGAGTTTCAGGTGAGGTGGTACAATTTTCTCCCAACCCCCCATTAATTCTCCTTTTATTTTGGACAAATTGCACACATACAGTGTGCAAATTAAGCAATTGTCGTTTTTTGCATAATTTAATATAATGTCTTAATTTAATAAGGACACTTGGGTAAGCATTAAATTTAACACGTGTTTTCAATATTCTGCACACAACTTGTACACTTTCGCGATCTTTGCGGTTACTTTGAACACAGAAAGTAGCTGTATACAACAGCTAATACGAGAGCTAATAGTCCACAAGCTATAGGATAGGGGAGGGAAAGCATTTTTGCAATGTATATTTCCTGCATCGTGAGGGTGTACTTTGTTTAAACCAGTGTTTAGGTAGTAAGCAAAAACCGTTTCAAAGGTTTGAATTACTGGCTTCAAACATAAAGGATGTCGGTACATTTGAACATGAGGGTCCGATATCAACAAACGATTGAGTGAAATGGTCTTTTTTTTTTCAAAGGCTGGTAAAGCTGTTTTTCATACAACTGGGAAATTGTACTTATGTAGGGTTGCATACAGAATAAAACAAATTATCAATCCGTCTGATGGATTGACTGCTAATGCTGGTTTATAATGTATCTGTTTAGGAGGGTTATGATGACCCCCATAAGACGCTGCCTTCTCTTGTGGTGCACGTGAGAGGACTGATAGATGGCATTACTGAATCGGATTTGGTGGAGGCCCTGCGAGAGTTCGGGACCATCAGGTAGAGCACATTTTAACAAGGATACACGGATAAGGATTTGTGATTACTTAACAGCCAGATTTTCCCCTTTTGGTTGTTGTCTGGTTTCTTTTTAAATACTCAAAGCCACACTAAGTTGAAGGAACACTTAAAAACTCAAGTGCATTTTCAGTTGGCTAATAAATATACAAATCAAATGTAAAATATATTATGTGCATATAATGATATTCTGCTGTTTTCTGGTTATCAATATTATACTATCGGTATATTGGCTCTGATCAGTTTTGTGCTTCGTGTGCAGCTATGTGGTGCTAATGCCTAACAAGCGACAGGCTCTGGTGGAGTACGAGGACATGAGTGGCTCTTGTAATGCAGTGACATACGCAAACGATAACCAGGTGTATATTGCCGGAAGACCATGCTATATCAACTACTCCACCAGCCAGAAGATTTCTCGACCTGGAGACTCGAGTGACGCACCCAGCGTCAACAACATCCTGCTGTTTACCATCATGAACCCCATCTATCCCATCACCACGGTAACACAGATATTAAAACTTTGCTCCTACGTTGTAGTGGTCACTAAGAATTATGTATTGGTAAGCACCTGTTGGTGCTTAAAGACCCAATGTATGTAAATAAAATTGTGCTGTATTCTCTGTAAATATTAAAATTAACAAATCCTTTTTCCTAGATTGACCCATCAATTGTCTTTGCATTTGTTTATACTATGCAGACCTTTCTTAAGCCTCGTTACTAAATTTCATCATTACAGCAGATCTGTTAGACAGAGACCTGTGTACTTGTTTTCAGCTGTTCAGTTTTTTGATCGTCTTAATGTCAGTCACCACAGTAAAGTATTAGTCATTGATTTGTGCAAAAATAGTGCTTAGCATTGCCATGGCAACATGATGCTTCCAGCTGTCCTGCGAAGAACGTGTTTCATGTTCCAAGCTAAACTGTGATGGTGTCTGTCTGCCCTTTTTTTCTGCAGGATGTTCTGTACACAATCTGCAATAACTGTGGCCCTGTGCAGAGGATCGTGATCTTCAGGAAGAATGGAGTGCAGGCCATGGTTGAATATCCTTTACAAGCAACAAAACTGCTTAATTTCTTCAACCCGAAGTTATGAACTGTGATGTTTACCTTTTTGCTTAATTGAAAAAAGTCTCCAGTCTGTTTTTAGCTAATTTGATTGCGCTATAGATCTTTGTTGAAGTATAAGTGTTTGTAAAGAGTGGCTGCTTGTGATTTCCTTGACTCCTGCTCACGTTCGACTCTGTCCAGAGTGCTCAGAGAGCAAAAGCATCTTTGAATGGGGCTGACATCTATTCTGGTTGCTGCACTCTGAAAATTGAGTATGCTAAGGTTAGTGATCAGCTTTCTGGCCTAAAGTATTAAAATCCTTTCCCCTCAGGTTCTGCAAGGGCCCTGATACTGCACAATTCTGTTTTCTGCTTATTTCATGTTTATGTAGAATGTTCTAAGAACATTTTTGCTTAGGCATCGTAGGATGGGAATGTTGAGCAAGACTCCCGCTTTAAGCTGTACTCTGATGGAAATGCTTGTTGCAGTTTGTTCCCCACCTGAAGTGTTAACACCCCTTTTATTATTATTTTTTTTGCAGCCAACTCGTCTCAATGTCTTTAAAAATGACCAGGACACTTGGGACTACAGCAATCCTACTCTAAGCGGCCAAGGTAACTTGCATTCAGTTCCGCAAACACACCCACATCTTTCTTCCCGATCAGGTTTGGGGATATCTATGTTGACATGCCTCCTGTAGTGAGAATCCTGTGGAATTTCTATTTCCATAGCAATGGTGTTTATACCACAGGATGTCACTTCTGTGATGCAGTTTTTTTCTCTCATAACACACAAACATACACACACACACACGTTCGTTTAAAGACAGGCCATTACAGCAATGACACAACTGGTGAGATTTAAGCGGTACATACGTATGCACCCAGGGATCCACACCACCTTCCTCTCCTTAGTTTTTCACAATGAATCGCATGTCACCTGTTTCGTGCCAGAAATCACACAAGCTTGTGTTGCACTCTCACTTTGGGTTCACCCGTAAAGAAGCAAAGGGTTTTTAGAGTTTGTCCCACTCACTGTCACAGTCGCTCAGCATGGCCCTGCACTGACAGCACACATGGTGGTAGTTTTTATCTTATTTTGTCAACAGGAGTATTTCGTCCTAGAATGTAAATATGCTGGTAACAGATAAAAGCCAATGCATCTGCACTGGGAAGGAGTGGTCACTTGTTTATGGTTAGGCTTAGTTTAGTTATAAAGCGTTCTTGTGATTCTAAAGCAGAAGGATTAGAATGGGGCCTGTTCTAGCAGTTTCAGTAATTAATGCAAAACCCAGATAAATGCAAATTGTTTTAAAATTGTTCTACAGAGACTGTTTACTAGTTTTTGTTTTTTTTACTGCCTTTGGCCAGGACAATGGTCACCATTCCTTATTTGAGAGATCATTTTTCCTCCAGAGTTCATTGAACATGTTGCCCTGGCAATCTCATCACTAATGCATTTGTCCAATCCAATCGAGGACTGGCGTTAAAGGGGTACAGGTTGTGACTGGAACAGGAAGGTGGACCTCCAAGACCAGGATTGGTGACCACTGATTCATGGCATTGGTGCCTAAGCCTGACCCAATGGTCTTTTTTTTTTTTGCTTGAGCTCAACTAATCAATAAGCCATTGCTGGTTGAAATGGATGTGCTACAGGCAAAAAAACATTAAAATGCAGGGCAGGTGGGATCTGGCACTTGGAAACCTCTAAGCTAAGGTTGTGTAAACTAGTTGTGAGTAGAGGTCGACCGATTATAGTCATTAAGACCAATCAATAGACCTGCGCATTTATGGACAGCTCTGTGTTGACATCTAGAAAAATATATACACAATTTAATGCCGTTGGCTCTCCTCACTAAACGTGCCTGGGTCAAGCTTTCCCATTGCAAGTGCTAGTGGCTTGTGAAATTATTACATTATAACATTTGATATGACTGTCGGTGACTGTTAAACATTATTATTATTATTATTAATGGCCAGATATCAACCCCACCCAAACCCCCAAAATATCGGCATTGACCAGAAAAACCTGCATCGGTCGACCTCTAGTACGGTTATAAGCTACCATTCTTGGCTGTTGAGATTCTTTAGAAGTGTGAATAGATGATGGAATTGATTGAATCAAGTTGAGTTTTCCTCCGAGTTAGGGCTGCACTGTTAGGTGTGGATTTTATTTAAACCCTCAGTACTTGGCAAGATGAGACAATTCAGATAAAATACTTCTAGTTTTAGAGCTCCATAGCTTGGCGGAGCATTCCAGAGTGGCGGTGTATGGGTAGTGAACTGTGTACAAAAATCCGTTGAGGTGACCCTTATTGTTACTGTTAAATTAATCTGAACTGTTTTTACAAGCTTCTTGGTCTGGATCACAATTATCAAAAATGTATCCACATTAGAATTAGATAATTATGCAGTCTTGTTACCAGTACTAGCATACAGTTACAACTATATTTTTTTCCCTCGCCATTGCGCAGTGAAACGTTCCCAGTGAACTTTTACTTTTACCGAAATCACTTTTACTTCACGGACACTTTCTCAAACAGGTTTCATATGCTCCAAAGTGTGCGTTTTTCAGCATACAAATATACACCGAACATTTTCGTCAAATGCTACTCCACAGACAACATGGACCAGTCAAATGGAGGCACACCGAACCCACATCGTAAAAGCTGCAAAGATGTCCATTAAATAAAAACAACAAAGTCAAATCACATGGAACAAACACCTCAGTACAACTGACATTCTTCGCTAGGCATCGTTTTCTTCAAGATGATCCCTCTCTCTGATTGATTTAGAGCCATATTTTGGGGAGATGGTCTTATCTCTTTGGATAACACATTACAGCCAATCACAGAAGACTTTTCCTTCACACCACCACAAGCCAGCCAATCAGCCTTCAGACATGACATGCAAAGACACTAAGGGATTGTCAGAGGATGTGGGACAATCATACATTGTTTTAAATAATCCCTGCTAATGTCTTGTTCTTTTGGTGCGTGGGCTACCTTTCGCTATCACTGCTGATGAGAACATGACAGAACATGTTGTGCAGACACTGCCATGCAAGATTTTTGCAACATGAGGGCCACGAACAGATTGCCATGACACGGCAAGGTCACATTACCATGCTGACACACCGAGCCAAGACATCACACCAAGTAGATGTTTCTTCACAACATGCCAAACAGATACCGCCACAGGACAGCACTCTCAAGCCTCGTCACTGCACGTTACATCGAGGTTCCTGCGGTTTAAATACCACTAACAGACATCGTCACGACTACATATCAAGCAGACATAACCTTGTCAACAAGTTGCCAAGATTGCCCCGACAGCACACCAAGCAGATATTGTCCATAGATGCAATGAACAGTGATGGTCATGTCAATATAGAAGGTCTCACATAGAAATAACAGCACAAACACACCGAGTGACCAACCGCCGCGTCATGAGCATCGAACGTCATCATGAGAACACGTCAAGCCTCACCTCCATGATCACAGTAGTGAAATTCACCAGACCTTCACTGGAACATCACTGCAGTCAACACTACACTACAGCACATGGAAAGGATCACTGGGGGTTACCGCTGGAGACACAAGCACCGAGACACGTAGCTAGAACCTCGTCATCCCTCCCCAAGCCCTCTCTCTCTCTCCTTGTGGACTCAGGTGCTTCTGTCTCTCTCTTTCCTTCCTCCATCCCTCCTATTTGTTAACTGTTTCATTCTGAACGCGACTCTCTTCGTGTTCTCACTGCTGTTACGCCTTCCGTGTGACGCAGGTTTGGATTAGCTTGACTGCTGCAGTGGCGTCTGGCCTCAAAATCGGCGCTGTCTGCAGCCCCCTACCCCCCTTCTTTGGAACGGTAAGAATCCTTGTGCCTGGAAATCACCTAAAGCCGACCAGCCCACAAAGCACACGGAAGAATAACTAAGACAATGGAGAATGATTGTTGGCTGAAAATCAGACCTTGGGTTAGGAAGCAAAGGCTTGCGGGCAAAGCATCTGTCTCAATCAAGGGGTAACGCCTTGGATACTCTTGATCCTGCCCACTGTAAGTAAGTGCCGCCGTTCAAATGTCTCAGTTGTGATGACTTGTACGGGTTGTT
Organism: Nannopetersius ansorgii; assembly: GCA_037974605.1. Classification (NCBI taxonomy): domain Eukaryota; kingdom Metazoa; phylum Chordata; class Actinopteri; order Characiformes; family Alestidae; genus Nannopetersius; species Nannopetersius ansorgii. The sequence goes on along the minus strand of JBBPDE010000083.1, from coordinate 12,516,471 downwards.
GGGCCGGATAGCCTTTCAGCCCTTTCCAGTTTCAGTTTGTCATGCAACACAAGTTGATATTTTGAGTTGTTTGTCTTCTAAACTTTCTACCACAGACTTATGCCTTAAATAAAGACAATTCATTTCCTACCTACTAGTAGGTGCTCTCTGGTTCTCATTCATTTTTTTCTAATTTACTTCGAAAGAGTATTTTGCATAAAAATCCTCACGTTGCTAATATTTCCAAAAAAACTGGTTAATTCAACCATATTTTTCTGCACAGTAGTATATTGTTAGCTACGGAAGGTTTTTTTTTTTTAACGGGTAGCCATGTTCTGGATGGGTAAATGTGTCCTCAGTTATTCTTTATATATATATATGTGATGATGCTTGGAAAGTCTTCGTGACCAGTTTTCTCGGTTATCCAAGTTACAAAAAAGGTAGTCGGTGGGACTGTAGGATTGTGGATCTTTGACCCTCTGGGAAGCGCTGAACCAGTCAGTTACAGAAGTCATTCAGGTCCACAACCCCAGTACATTTCCTTCTATTGGCTGAAAGCTTTCCTGAAAATACAGGCAGCAAAAACGTTTGCGTGTACAAAGGCAATCTTTTTTTCATACTGGAGCTTACAATGTGTAAACTGGTGCCAGAGCCTCTTGTTAATGCGGGTTTCAACAACATCCTCACCGACTTATGAATAAAATGGGCACCGTGAAGGTTAATGTTTTTCAGAAACCTGCACATAGTTTTCAAACAGACTTCTAAAAATTTTTACTAGATCCCTGCAAGAGGAAAACTTCACTTGAGCATATCTATGTTAACATAGGGACCTGTTAAAACGGCACTGACCCTGAAGGTAACGTGACCCGAGGCTTGATTTTAGTGTTCGATCCACTCTGGGATAATGTTTTCAGAACATGGTTGACATGCCCTGCAAATAACAATCATCGCACCTGGTAAAACTGTTCAATAAACATCGACCACAAACTATTAGTGTTGGTGGTGTTGACAGTCTTTACTTATATTGCTCAACATCTAGAGCCTAGAATTAAGCATCATTTAGTTTGAGAGTTTGCCTATAAAACCTGTTCGTTAGAATCGAAACAAATGCATGAAAGAAATTTGACAACTAATTGTATCATACTGTTTATGTCCTGGTCTAGTCGCTGAAATTTCTTTTTGGTCCCCTCTGTTGCCTTTTGCTTTTTTTTTCCCCCGCGTGTCTGATGTGTGTATACCTGTGTCTGTGCAGATGCTGATTCAGACGGCAATTGGAACAGTTCTCAAGGTGTGTTTGTGTGTGCGTGAGTGAGCGAGTGTTCATGTATGTACAGGTGTAGGTAATCAGCTTAAATATTATCCTCAGATATTCTAGCATATGCTTATTCCAGGTGTTTTATTTTATGGTGTTTACATAAATGTTGCCCCACCACCATGTAATGTTTACAGCTAATGCAAGTTGTAGGCTCTCCTGCATGCCAGTCACTATTGCACCACACCTCTGCCTTTAGTCCAATTTGATTGGTTCCTGTGTGCTGCCCTTAAATTCAATTGGCTCTGCTGTAGTGTTGATCTGTATGTGTGTATTCTCTCTGTTAGACCCCAATGCTAACCCAAACAAGCGCCAGAGGCAGCCAGCCCTACTTGGGGACCACCCACCAGAATATGGTTAGTCATACACACACATATACACACTTGCAACACTAACACCCCAACAGTGTACCTTGCATCGGCTGCGCATGGTCAAGGTGTGCACAATGTGGTCCACTATTGATATGCACTGTATATGGGCAGAGTGTCCTTAGCCATTGGCTATGTTGGAGTGGTCCAGTAGAAATGTTCCTTGCCTCTCATGTCGAATTATTTGGCTGAGAAATCCCACATGACATGCACCAGCATTATCCTATTTTAATACGCATGTACAAACTAAAACACGCCCTTTGTATGCGTCTGTGAGCCTTGACTTAAATGAACGTCTCAGATGTGCATCTTAATGAACTAGCACTGTTAAAATAGCTCTTTTGTGGTGTTTTTTAATTTAATATGCAAAAGAGAATTTTACTAGTTCTTGCTTTTCACTTGAAATTTTAACATTCATGTCTTTAGCTTGTGCACTTTTTCTTTTAAAACTCCTCCTTACTGTACTTCCAGGGGGACCTCAGGGAGGCTATGGTCATTATGATGACACTTATGGCCCCCCTCCCCCTCACTATGAGGGACGACGTATGGGGCCTCCTTTGGGTCGGGGCCGTGGGGGTCCCCGCTATGGAGGCCCACAGTATGGACATGGACCCCCACCGGAATACGCCTCCCAGGCAGACTCTCCTGTCATCATGGTGTATGGGCTCGACCCCTATAAGATCAATGCTGACCGGATCTTCAATGTTTTCTGTCTTTATGGCAACGTGGAGAGAGTGAGTTAATTTAGTTGCTAAAGTTTGTTTTTGATTTGTTTGACATTATAATTATAATCTCCTGAAGTGTGGTTTAGCTCGGTCAACAAAGAGCATGTGCAAGCACTCTGAAGTTATCAGCAGTAGTGACTTGTGTGCTTGTGCTTCCAGGTGAAGTTCATGAAGAGTAAGCCAGGTGCTGCAATGGTGGAGATGGGAGACTGTTATGCAGTGGAGAGAGCCATCTCTCACCTCAATCACACTATGCTGTTCAACCAGAAGCTCAACATCTGGTAGGTGTCAGTTATTATAAGCCAGCGCTGAGAATGTAAATGAAAGTTGTCTTTGCTCTAAACCTGCATCAGTTTGTCCTGTTCATGCCTCTTTTTGGAGATGTAGTAGTTTTGCCAATTTGTCAATTTTAAGCCCATATATGTTTTTTGAAACATATCTGCATAAGAGTAGCTTAAAACATCCAAGAATGGCTCTTGTGTAATCAGTTTTTTTTGTGTTGTGCATACAGTGTGTCAAAGCAGCAGGCTATTATCCCAGGTCAGTCTTACCAGCTGGAGGACGGCAGCAGCAGCTTCAAGGATTTCCACGGCAGCAGGAACAATCGCTTCACTTCCCCTGAGCAGGCGGCCAAGAATCGCATCCAGCGGCCCAGTAATGTGCTGCACTTCTTTAACGGACAGCCGGACAGCTCTTCTGAGATTTTCAACCAGGTACCAAATTCTGCAAGATTCTCATCCTTTTCATTGTTGTATTTTATATGCCAGTTACATACAATTGCATACATTCATTTTCCACATCTATAAGTTAGTGACTAGTAAGCCTTAACTGACAATAAGCCCACTTGACCTAGTCTTTGTGTTAATGAGTCATTTCTCTTGCTTTTCTGCAGATCTGTGATGAGCTTGGGTTAAAGCCTCCAACCAACGTCAAACTTTTCACAGGGAAGAGTAAGTATCTGTGTGTGGCGTAAATACAGCAACAGTGCTGTTACGATCACTAGCTTCATTGATGAAGTAAAAAATTGGCTGGACACGCCATCCCCTCGACTTCAGCCCTTTTTAGGATGTTAGGACGTTTCTCTAGTCTAGTGTCTTGTAAAAGTCTGCATGCTTTGGCATACTAGTGTTGGATCTTTAGTTAAATTGAAGACTTTGCTCTTGGTAATAAACAGTAGTGACAGTTTTAACTTTCATACACATATGAGGCTGTCATAGATGTTCTGTGCGTATACAGGGCAGTGAGTTATTAAGTGTGTGTTTTTTGTGTATGTTGGCGGGACTGTAGGTGAGAGGAGTGCCTCTGGTCTGTTGGAGTGGGAGACGGTAAATGATGCTATGGAAGCTCTCTCCATGATGAACCACCACCAGATGAAAAACCCAAGTAAGACAAACATGTATTGTGCATATGAAGTATTTATTAAGCTTGATTAAACTATGATGAATGACCTATGGGGGAAAAGCATTTATTTTTAGTAATGTGTATTCTTTCTTCTCCTAGGTGGGCCATACCCGTACACACTTAAACTGTGCTTCTCCACCGCACAGAATGCTAACTGAACACTTAACTTCAAACTGACCTTAAATGATCTTTCACCCCAATGGCACAGAGTGCCACCTCCCTCAGCCTGAGTCACAGAGATGGGCAGCAAATAAGCCCACCCTTAAATCAAGAATGGTGTTTTTTTTTTTTTGTACAGTGTTGAACTTTTTAATTTCTTGGTGTATTCTTGGTTCCTTTTTTATTCTGGAGTTTTTCTTTCCTACCCTGTATGTCATGTTGATCTGGAATGAAAGAAATGTGGTGATTCAAATGTTTTTGTTCTTTAAATAAACACCAAGTTTAGAGTCACACGGGTGTTTGTGGTTTTGTACCCTCTGGTTAGAACTGATGCAGTGAGGAAGGGTTCACAAGTGTAGCTCTGGTTGTAGTTTTTTGGGCCAATTCTGATTTCCTTCTGTGGTGTTCTGAAATCAAAATATTAATTGTCCCTCTCTGCTATCAAACAGTCGCCTCTCTTTTTTACATGTGATTTTATATCGCTTCATATTCCTCTAGCTAATGCTTGGCTATTGGCATGGTGACCATCAGCTGTGTTCTCCTGTGCATCCCATTGGTCAGGGCATTTTTAGAAAAAAAATTACACAAGATTTGAGTTCATCCATCTGGATCCAGAATGTATTTTATGTCCAGACTATGCAGTTGAAATGCTCTGCCTCTTTGGTGATTTGTCTGTCCTTTCGGTATCATGGTTTTTGATTGGCTGGTCTTTTTTAGCATGTTTTTCCACTTTCATGGTCAGGCGCTTCAGGATGAGGTCGGCTGTGCTGGTGAGGCTGTGCTGTAAGGGATGAAACAAGAAAAGGAAGAAAAATAACGGCTAACTTACACAATTTAACATATTTCCTCTTTTGCCAATGGTAGTGAAAAGCAGTTTGGTTTGACGTTATGAGCTGAATGTGGCTAGTTTATTAAAATTACGGTAAATGGAGCTCTGGCTGTAGTCAAAGGGTCCATGTGGAAATGGAGATCATGATGTAACATGTTGACATTGCTGAAGTTTCAAAATGTAGCTGGTTGTCTTTCCCAATAAAACACAGTAGGTGACGCTACACTACGGTCTGACTCCTCTATCAAAGCCAGCATGAACCTATTGCTGGTTCAGCAGCTGTCCTTTTGGTACATACTAAGCACTGCATACTGGGAAGACATTTTGGCCTAAGCTCTGACTTTTATCCAACATAGTATGGCAATGACTAGTGTCCCATTTTTCCTGCTTCCAACATCATTAAGAATGGACTCTCCATTACCTGCCTAATAGATCAAAACCCTTGAAAGGTTTCACAATAATGAGATAATCAGTGCTGACCTGTAATATGTGAAGTCCTTTTATCGTCAGGATGGCCAGTTCCTTCAGCCCGTCCCCAGTGAGGTCAAGGTAAATAACTGAGAGCAAGGGGCTCTTGAAGCTCCGCCTCCACATCAAATGGAACTGCCCTTCCGTCGCTCCTTTCGGCCAGTGGAATTTGTAGCACAGAAGATCCTGAATAGGACAAATGAACATAAGAAATAGATTGGTTAGGGTTAAGGTACGTCTAGGCTGGTTTTCCCAGCGATCAGTCACTTAAGTGACATGTCTTCATATGTATTTAGGAATCTGAAAGATACATATAGAAAAAAAAGCAGTGTTGCTTGTCAAGCCATTTAGCTCGCTTGTTTAAGCTGTTACTTCGGAAACATGAGGTAATGATATCAAACCCAACTCTCTAGTTTTAAGTCTTATAAGCTGAGCCTCAGGCCTTGCTCTGGTCTCAGGTCTAGGGGTCAAACTCTATTGTCTAGAGTTGTCTAATTTATATCTTGCATGTCACATTCATCTGAAACGAAAATATAAAACAATTGGTTGGAACTATGTTGCAGAAGTTCCCATAAGTGCATTAAGTTTTTTATTTTTGGAAAAAAATACTGTTATCATTAGGAGGTTTGTTCAGTAACATTTTAATGGTTGACTTAATGGCTGCCATTTTCATCGACTATCACATTCGCATAATACTTTGGAATGCGCTGTATTTATCCACAGCTTAGTCCTGCAAATGAATGCGATTCACAAACTGAATGCATTTATTAGTAATTCATTAATTCTGAGTAAATTAATTCACTAAACTTACTTCATTCCAAACTATAGTGCTATATGTTCTCCACATACATCACACTTGCATTCTTTTTGCTCTGAAAGAAATTTTCTCAGGCGAGTGTGTGTGTGTATTCTGACCTGTCCATATGTTCCCAACAGCACCTCCAGCTGCCCATCAAAGTCCAGATCAATAACGAGGGCACACAGAACAGCGTCACACTGATCACTCTCTGATAAGCTGATTGGCTGGCTCACACCACACCGCTCCACATCTCTAAACACACACACAGGGTCATATGCCAACCTGGAATATTGTGTGACTGGCATCCACTACATTTGCACTCTAAAAATACAAGACAGTCTGGCAATTAAAAATGCAGCAATTAAAGTGGTCTTGAGTGGTTGGAACTCCTTTATCTAGGCTCCTTGTATCTTTAGACACTTTGCAGTCTGTTTCTTTCATTTTAATCTACTCAGTAGGTCAAAGATAAAACAGTTATTCTTCCTGTCAAACAACAAAGTTATTCAAAGCCAAATATAAAGAAAAGGCCTGGTCAGGACCCTGAAAAGACCACCAGTGATTCAACCGTGTTTAAATACTCTCTGTTTTTTGTCTCTAGTTTTAGCAGATATTTTTCCAGACAAACCTGTTCAAAACAATCACAAACGGAAACACAGGAAAATGCACCTCACCTGTAAACCACTGCCATTTCGATAGTGCTGGTCACCAGGAGGTTAAACTCCGTCACCTCGGTCACCTCATCTCCGGGAAGCCCTGAAGTCCAAACACACTTTCATGTCTTAAATTAAATTAACAAAGATTATGGGGTGTTTGAAAATCGGTTCTTCTCGCCTCCCAACACACTCATACACACACACACTCATACACACACACACACACACACACTCATACACACACACACACTCATACACACACACACACTCATACACACACACACACTCATACACA
>JBBPDE010000083.1:12491056-12500720 GCA_037974605.1 Nannopetersius ansorgii | reverse complement strand
GTGTGTGTGTGTGTGTGTGTGTGTGTGTGTGTGTGTGTGTGTGTGTGTGTGTGTGTGTGTGTGTGTGTGTGTGGGATCCAGTGAAAGTTCCTTGTCTGAGTATATTTAAATGTATGCCTGTGAGGTAAATTCATAATACTGATGACTGATCAAGAGTCCTCAATGGAGAAGTCCATTTGTTGTCTTGAAGAAGCAACTGCCGCCTTGTTTCAATACATGGATCTAAACCCAGCTCTCCTTGTACTCACTCTCTTCTGTCTTTGTTGTCTTTCCTCTTTCCTTCCAGCGGGTTCTTGAATGAGTCGCTACACGGTGCACTAGACAGACCATGAAATAAAGGCTACACAGTGCACTGCATGTCCAATAGGGAGTCATTCAAGACTCAGTTGATGTCTTGCCTTCTTTTGCCCTCTACAGCAGTTGTTTTCACTCCCAGTCCCTTTTCCCAGCTTAGTTTTCCTGCAACAATTCCCAACAGTGCATTCAGCTCTGCTAATAATCAGCCCCCTCAAGAGCTGGATCAGGTGGAGGCAGAGAATGCCTGAACCTGTGCAGGAGAGTGGGTACCCAGGGTTATGACTGAAAAACACTGCTCTACAGTATTAGCGCAGTCATAGAGACACACTACCCTGCACAATTCCAAGATACTCTGTGCCCCAACATGCTGGATCCAAGTCAACAGTTAATATTCAAGCCATTCCTGAGCTGGATTGTGTATGTTGAGGGCATTGGAATAAAAAACTGTCCAGGAACAGTCAGCCTCCAGGACTGGAACCGAAACCCCCTGCTCTAGAGCACATGGAATTGCTTGCCGCCTCACTTGTCCTTCTTCATGATGTGAACCCCAGCAGCATCGCCTCTCATAGTCATTCTTTTCATTCTTCACTCTCTCACTACTTTGTTCCCTACTTCCAACATAGTGTACTACGTAGTCCACGAAATAAAGGCTTCTTCTAAACACCACGGCAGTGCTGGATACCAACGCCCTGGAGAGTATTGCACACCTGACTAAAATATTCAAATGCTCTTGAAATAAACGTATGTTAAGATAGGGTTGAAATAAGACTCTGCGGGTAAGATTTTCAAATGTTGGGCACGCACAGGTCAATACACACTCAACTGGGAACTCTTTGGGAATCGGTTCCCTGCCCCGGTATTCCTGACCCCACTCTTTATAAACTGGATCAGGTGTGTTGGTTAAGGGGAATGCTTGAATGTTACTGCTGTGCAGGGACTTTGGGTTCCCAGGACAGGAGCCTAGAACCCTTGCTCTACAGCATTTGGAACTGGTGGCTGCCTCTTTTCTCCTTCTTTGTGTTGTGAAGTGCTTTAGATTCATTCTGTAAACCTCTTACTGTACTTGCTGTCTATTGTCTTCACTGTCATTCACTATCTTCTCTCTCTTTTCCTCCATCTTTTCCTCCAATCTCAAATTTCTCCCTACTCCCTACATAGTGCACTATGTAGGCCATGAAAAAAAGGCTCCATCTAAACCCTACACAGTGCACTATGCATTTGATAGGAAGCAATTTGGGGCTCAGCCGATGTCTCTCCACTGCTTCTACAGCACCTGGAACTTGTGGTCGAGGCAGTCCACGGTGCTGAAGTTGAGCTTCCAGGCCTGCTGGTCCTTGTAGTCCAGGCAGTCAACAGAGCTGAAGCCCAGCGAGGAGGCGCCATAGCCCTGCGAGGACAGCGATGGTGACTGGCTCAGTGACCCGCCCATGGAGGGCACGGCCAAGGGTGACAGGGCTCCCCCACTGGCCGATAGCTGCGAGGTCATGGGGGACAGGTAGGGACTGCAGTCGAGGCCACCGAAGTATGGCGACGAGCCATAGCCCTGGCCATAAGAGGATGACGGCTGGCCATAGCTCATGGGGTAGGGGGCAGGACGCTGCATGCAGGGGGTTCCCGAGCCACACAGGGGGTCTGGGAGCGGCGACAAGGATGTAGGGCTCCACACAGACACGGGCGCTGCAGCAACAACAGCACTCGAGCTCGGAGCCACAACAGGTGGAGCTGGGGGAGGGGCCACAGAGGAGCCAGATCCAGGGTCAGACACCAGGTCTTGGGGTGGTGAGGACTTCTTCTTAGGCGGACGAGGCTTAGGCTGTCCGCTAGTCTGCTGCTGCTGCTGGCGGCACTTGGCACGGCGGTTCTTGAACCACACCTGAAAGGCAGAGAGAGGAAGAGAAATACATCAATCTTAGTTCCTGATATAACATGCATCGTTAGAAAATGACAGTTAAATATGCAGTCAAAAAGCCAGTTCAGATATGCTAGATTACACTATGTAGTATGTTGGTGTGAGTTTGGTGATTTAATAGACTGATGTATAAGAAACTTATTTTAAAAAGCTAAAAATAAAATGTATTTGACAGAAATGAGTAAAAAAAACATTAGAATGGACATTTTGATTTGACGTTTGATAGATTCATGCAACATTGAGAAAGTACAATGTGTAGTTACATCTGAAAGCCTTATGTTCCAATTCTTTGGTGATCGGTTTGTTCAGTAGATTTGGGATCTTTGGGTTTTCTCGTGGTAGCTCTCTCCTGCATCTCAGGTATATCTTACCCAGCCTTCATGGCTGCTAAGATAAACCTCTGTTGATGTTGTCATGCCTAACCTATTTGTTTTCAGGCAGACCTCACTGGCATCTCAGGTAAGTGTTACCTATACTTCACTGCATGACTCCTGAGATAAACCTCCCTGCAGTAAATATATTGTCATGGTTGTTCTCAGGTAGGCCACACCTGACAGTGTCTCACTTGTTTTCAGGTAGGTGCCTCAGGCATCTCACTTGTACCACTAAGAAAAAATCAAAGTTTAGCCACTGACTGTCATGCCTGTACCTGACCTGGCCTCATCTGAAAGTGTCTCAGTTGTTCCCAGATAGATCAACAACTCTGCACTCAGGTAAGTCTCACCCACACTTCACAACAACTGAGAATAAAACTCACTTTAACTGTAAATTGCTTGTACACAACTAGGCCTCGCCTGCTCCTCACAGTGTTTCCAGCTATCCTTAGTTAGATCCGACCTTTACTCAGGTAGATCTCACTCATTCTCAGGTAGATCTCACTCATTCTCAGGTAGATCTCACCCATTCTGAGGAAGATCTCAGCTTCATACCCACACTTCAAGACTACGGAGATAAACGTCCCCTCAGCCATACACTGTCAATCCTGTAAACGTGCACCTCAGGGTGTCTCACCTGTACTCTGGACTCAGGTAGGTTGATTTTGAGCGCCACTTCTTCCCTCATGAAGATGTCAGGGTAGCGTGTCTTCGTGAACAGAGCCTCCAGAATGTCTAGCTGGGTGCGGGTGAAAGTTGTCCGCTCTCTACGTTGCTTTCTGGGAGTGGCTGAACACACACACACGCACACACACACACACACACACACACACACACACACACAGACACACAACAAATTCAGTATAAGATCCTTACACTGAAGAGAAAATGTTGAGGGCAGTTCCATCACTTTGGGGAATGAAGAGAAATTCAGTCAAAAGTTCCAGCTCATGTGCTGAGCTAAAGGTGGAGTTAAGTGAAAAAGAAACTAACCTCCGTGGGACAGTGTGTTCTTTGACATTTAAGATGAAAGTGATTGATTTCAGAACAGTGTTTGATTTGTGAAAATTTATAAAAGGGGAGGGTGCTGCCGCATCCATGAATGATTTCACGTCTTCCAAAGGCTTAAAGAACAGCAAATTATTAGACATTGTTTATAAATTATAACGTACAGCGCAGTTATTTGGCTTTAAGCGTTCATTCTGACGTAAAAATTGTTTTTTATGACACCAATATAACTCGGGACAGTTTGACGGGACGGTTTGCCCACGGCGTCTAAGAATGTTCACATAAAATTCGTTTATTTGTTTAATATATATGAATGAATATGTATTTATGGTTTACTTCTTTGAGTGCAAAAGGGAATAATCAGGATAGTGGTCAGGTTATTCACTGATGCTCACGAAGCTCGCGCTTCAGAAACAGAGGGCGCATCTAAAACAAAAAACGTTTTTCGTTTTGTTTCTTTGTTTTTTGTTGTTTTGTTTTTCAATTTATGGAAATATTGTATATATTCTGCAGACAGCGGTGTTGCTACATCTAGGGCTTCATTCAACGGGAGATGAATACATAATTAAACAACATCAACAACAATCGTCATCATAATCGTCGTCATCATTATAACAACGCGGGAACCAAATATTAAACACATTATAAATATTCTAAACATTAAAACATGACAACCATTTAAGCATTTTATATATGACAATTATTTAAACATTATAAACATTATACATGTATAAAATTCATAACATATTATAAACCTTACACTATTATACCATTAGAAACGTATACACATTATAAATATAAAATATAGGAACATTAGAAACAACACAAACTGTCTGAAAATTCGTTCATGTTTTTATGAATTCTATAATTCTGCAGTGTTCTCCAAAGGACACTGCAGTTACAGTTAATGCGGTCTGTGGTGTTTAATTGGTTGAGATCAGAGATCTGATTTAAAGATATCTTGACATAAAAATATTTCGTCAAAAAATACACTAAAAACGCGCAGATGACAACAAACAAGAGAGTTCGGTTATTTCATCGCTAATAATAAAACCCCTTCATGAGCTGCCTCCACACACGAAATACACTGAAACAATTCAGTTCATTGCGTTCTGAATGTGAAAAACAATCCGAACAATCATCAGCTTTATTTTCCGTTGTGAATTATTTTCTGAGGATTTTAATGAACTCACATTTTTTATGCTTGCCTCCTTCCTTTCCAGTTAAATCACTGCCTAACATTTACAGTAAAATTGCCGTATAATTGTCAGTTTAACCTCTAACGGTTATTTCACCAAAAGCAAACCAAATAAATAGTTTGAACGTTAGAAGAGAAGTAAAACTGCTGTCATCAGCAGTCTAAATAAACACATACACACACACACACACACACACACACACACACACACACACACACACACACACACACACATACATACATACAGTATATATATACAGGCTTTTGCAACGAAGATACCGTAAAAATTACAGTAACCGGTTAAAACAGAGTGTGTGAAGAGGAGGCTGAGCGCGTGCGGGCCCGGGGCGCAGCAGGTGTGTGTGTGTGTCTATTGCAGTATTTGTCAAATTCTATACAGTCCTGTGGTGTGCTAGAGTGTGATTATACATTGTCACATGAGTTTGAATATAATATGTGGAGTGTGTGAGGGTGTGTGTGTGTGTTTGTGGTCTTACCCGGGTAGGCCACGGCCGTGTGCAGCAGCTCCATGCCCGCAGCCCCGGGCAGCGCCAGCCCGTTCATCGCGTAGTGAGGCTGCTGCTTAATAAACGACATCATGCTGCCCCACACACCCTCCGAACACAGACCCACACACTCACACCGCCGCGCGATAGAACACAGACACACTCGCTCACACGCACTCTCAACTGTGGAACCAGGAGAACAACTACAGACCACTAACTACAACGCACTCTCTCTCTTCTGTACTCTGCTCTCTCTCTGTACTCTCTCTCTCCCCTCTGCACACACTCTCTCGCTCCCTCTTCTCTCTCCGTAACTTTCCTCCCTCTCTCTCCCTCTCTCTCTCTCTCTCTCTCTCTCTCTCTCTCTCTCTCTCTCTCTCTCTCTCTCTCTCTCTCTCTCTCACACACACCCTCTCTCTCTCTCTCTGTCTCTCTCTCTTGGCTAAGAGATGCTGGAATGCATGGGCACTTGAACAGCACACCTGTCTGATAAGACCTTTCTTTCTTTCTTTCTTTCTTTCTTTCTTTCTTTCTTTCTTTCTTTCTTTCTTTCTTTCTAACACTTGTAGTATGGATTTTTATTTTCTTTATAAATATGTCTTCAGTTTTGTTCCTTTTTCCACATAAACACACAGAGGAAGAGCTGCACAATCTACACTAGCAGCACCAACAACCCAGTGATGCTATTATAAAGACAATCAGTGATTTTTATTTCTAATTGTAATTATTTGTACCAAGAAAGAATCAGACAGCATCTCTTGTCAAGTCTGGTTAAATAAATAAAGAATTAAAGTTAATTTTTCTGCACAGCTACGTGATTTACCTTTCAAACACACCTGGTGTAACTCATCTGTTGACCCCAGGTTTAGTGAGAATGTCTGAGGACGGGAAAAACCAATCTGTGCTGGACACCGAGCCTCCAGAACCAGAGCTGGGAGTCCTTTTCTCTCAGCTTATTTACTGGTGTTCTGGCCAGATTCGTGCAATATAGTGGGAAGATATTGGAAGTATATTTGATCCAATAATTAAATGTTTCGTTTAAAAAAAAAAAAAAGGTTTTATTTTTAGTGTGTAATAATAAAAACTCAAAGTATTTAAAATATTTTGTTGGCTTTCTCTCTCTCTCTCTGTGTGAGTGTGAGTGTGTGTGTGTGTGTGTGTGTGTGTGCATATGAACTGAAAGCAAATTAAAAAATCTTAATTTATTAATTTGTTTGGCTGTTTGTGTATAAATGTTATTATTATATCACTGTTATCATTTTTGTCATCATCGTTATTATTATGTACAATTATACAAGTAAAAATGAAAGAGATCTTTTTCACACACTTTCAGTGATCTGCAGTTAATCACAGAGAGAGAGAGAGAGAGAGAGAGAGACAGAGAGAGAGAGAGAGAGAGAGAGAGAGAGAGAGAGAGAGAGCTAGGCTGATTTATTATAATGTGCTTTATCTGAAAAGTAAGTCTCTTAGTCCAGGATAAAGAGGGAAAAAAGTGATTTCTCATCAGTGGGAGAGAAAGGAGAGGAGAGGATGGACAGAACGAGACGACGGGTGGACTTGATGGACAACATGATGGACAGAAGACTGCTAAGCATGCATTGAGAAGAAAAAATGGATAGAGATGGATAAACCAAGCGGGGGGATGAGAGGTGGTCTATGTTGATCTGCAATGATGATGATGACGAGGGAGGCCTGAGAGAAGGACCTGCATGGACAGATGGATAAATGGATAGATGGATGGATGGATGGATGGATGGATGGATGGATGGATGGATAGAGGGATGAATGGAGGAATAGATGGATAGTGGGATGGATGGACCCTCAATCTGAGGAAATGCTTATTTCGGTCAAGTAGTTGGTGGGTTGTGGATACATTTCCAAACAGAATGAATTTTATTCCAGAGAAAAGGATATTAAAGATTAATTCTGTCAAATGAGGATGGAATAGGTTTGTTTGGTTTGGTGGAGAGGTAACTGCATCAACTGGGACACTTTTATTCATTTAAACTTTTCTCCGCAGGAAATTACAGTCACGTCAGCAGAAGGGGTCAAGCTTTCTGCACTGGTGCTTTAATTTAACCCGCCCCACCTGCAGAGGGGCTCAGCACTAATTAGTGGGCTCAACTATGACTTCAGAAAGCTGCTAGTGTCTAAAATATACTTCTGGAAAAAGTCCTTCTTCCTACATTGCCAGTATGCTAAGCTAATAGCAGATAAAGGCCAAAGGCATGGCTAGTGTTGCTGGAAATAATAACACTCCACCAGCTTCTCCAGGGTTAATGTGTTGGGCTTTTCCTTTCATGTTCGGTCACTTTAAATGACCCACATTGTGATTTTTTTCCCCCATGCATTATTACACCCCCCTGCCACCCACCATATCCAGTTAGGATGTTTGTTTGACCAAACAGTCATAATCCATGTCTACTGGGTCACTTTCAAATCTCTCCATTAGAACAGGCTGTTTTTGTTACTGTGCCTTTAAGATTTGTGTAAGTGATGTCAGTTCTTATTGGTTGCCCTGTATTTTGTCTTTTGTTATTAAAAATGCAGCTTACACTAAAACACTCCTTATAGCTAGGACCGGTGGGCGGGGCTTAAAGCTGAACAGGCAGATCCACTTAATGCGTTTCATGACATCATAAAACAGTACATTCCAAACGGGCTGTTGCTATTGCAGCTTAAAATCCATAAATGAGCTACATGGGCTGGGAAATGACTGGGTTTGTGACTTTTACAGTGTTTATATAGCGCATTGAAGGACCTATATCAGTGGTCCCCAACCTTTATTTTATTTTCGTCACGGACCGGTTTAATATCAGAAACTATGTTCATGTGCCTTTAAGGAGCGGCAGAAAAATATACGTATTTATACAAATAAATGATACGCATAAAAATGGGATATTTTAAAAATATAATAATGCGGTATCTTTATACAACAATAAACATAAATCCAGTGTGTACTCGCAGCTTTATTAACAGCATTTTCATAACAACGAGCCGACAACAACACACGGGTAACATCCACGGGACCGGTCCGCGGCCCGGGGTTTGGGGACCACTGATCTATATCATTAAAGGGCCTCTCTTAGAACACATTTTTAAATGGGCTGCAAAAACATCCAGTTATGGATTCACATTTTTGTCACAAAAAAATAATTAATTCACATGTATCCCGTTCAGCCTCCAGCAGGTTAGCCCTGCCCATTCACACTGAAGTCCTGTTGAATATTTCCATATAGACTAGTTTCTGAGTGAAGCACAACACAGGGCGACTAATCAGAACAGAGCTCATTTACATAGGCCCAATAACAAAAGAAAGCAAATGGTCTGGTCAAAACTAAACATGTTTTTACCACATAAACATACATAATCAACATTACGTGGGACAATACAGTAATATAGTACACAGAATACAGTAAGAGAATTGATGATATGGTCCTTTTAAAACTTCAAAAGTCCATCAGCTATGGAGCTTAAACTGGGTGCGACGACTGGATGTGTTTTCTTTTCCAAAATATAAATATAATATAATACAATACATTTTGTAAGAATGTATGTTGTAATAAACATAGTAAAAAGTTAGTAAGTGTACATATATGTATATACACCTCTGGAAAAATATACTGCAATTTATTTTTAAATCAGTACCTCTGTGAGTATGGCAACCATAATACGCAGCTGTCTGTTAAATTCCTCATTCTGCTGTATGAGGGACTGATTAGTGATCACCTGAATAACGTCTTATTTAATGAGGAAAAGTATAAAAATTCTGCTGTAATTAAAACTCTCCAGTTATATGGAAAAACGGTACTAGAAGTTCGTCAAAGGTAATTATTGCCATTTTTTAAAAGAGCGAACAAGAGATTTGTTTCATTTGAATTATTGAAGGTCCGTAAACGCTGCATGATTTCTCTCATTTTGATGTTTTGTCATTTACTTTCAAATGTTTTAAAGAACACTATTTTTATTTGGAAATTAGGAGAAACATTGTCAGCCGTTCTTAAAAACTAAAGCAAAGCTGGTCAGTTCAGTACATGTACCTATAAAATAAAGTTTTATTTTAAATAAATATAAATACATGTCTATGTGTGTGTGTGTGTGTGTGTGTGTGTGTGTGTGTGTGTGTGTGTGTGTGTGTGTGTGTGTGTGTTTTAAGAAAATGCATTAGGTCACTTAAATAGTCTGCAGAGATGCATTAAAGACGAGGTCTCTTGACCAGAACAGTGAGAGTGATCAAAAATAGAGAAAAACAAGAAACTTGAAGAAACATGGCTCTGGTGGTTTAAGAAGCCAGGGAACGGAGAGAAGCCGAGTGGGTGAGGGAGGGATTTAGGTTGTAGGTCAGCGGAGACCTTGAAAAGGACAGAGGACG
>JBBPDE010000083.1:12400288-12417872 GCA_037974605.1 Nannopetersius ansorgii | reverse complement strand
TTAGAAGAGCAAAAATACACACAGCTACATTGAATTTAAAGGCATTTATGTCACACAACAAAAAGGTAGCAGCAACATCTGAAATTTTGTACATATCAAAAACACAATCTTGACAATCATCTAATTAGTTCAAGTATTCTCAATTTTGGCAGCAACAACTCTGCAAAACTAATACATTTTAAATAGCGTGAATTCAGAGACCCGACATTGGCAGAGTGCAATGTGACCACTTCTGTATTTAAGGTAGACTGACCGAGTTACGAGATTCCCAACTTTAGCCTCGTTGTGTTGCGAGAGATAGAGAGAGGAAGAGGGCAAAAACAGACAACAAAACACACAAAATAGCCCCTGAAAGAACCCCAAAGAGGTCTTGAGGGAGAGCTAAGAGTCTTCTCTGGTATTCTTTGTGCTTTTGGGTTGTCTGCTGTAAGCTTGTTACGTTGTGTCCTGGTGTATTTCTCCCTGTTTGCTAGCATAAACTCCTGGTACTCTTTGTTGTTAAATCTCTGCAGGTGCTTGGGCATGGTAGCACATCTTGGGCATGGTAGCACATCTCGGTGGGTAGCATGTTTTGACAGAACACCGGACTGGGTAAAGTCATATGCTGCGATTAATCAGTATTATTTTTTAACACGTCATTTTAAAAATATATAATTTCAGTATTTTTAAAATCTCAGCTAAAGCAGTTCACAAATGCTTGAATTAATCATTTGATACACCAGACTGATGATTCCTGTGGTCCTGGCAACGCACGTCGGCACTCTCATTTATATCAATTGCTGGTTTCAATTAGAAAATGCATAAGTAGGGGTAATTGTACTTTTCCCTCCAAATACAAAAATACGTATCTCACCCAAATATGGTACCTGGTATGGTACCTTGCCTGCCCATTCAGTGTGTGTGTGTGACATGTGTGAGTTTTTTCTTCCTTTATCGAGTATGTGGATCGCACAGCCCTACCCTAGCAAAAATTTAGATCTCCAGGAATTGCAGAGGTGACCACTGCAATGCATCAGTAGTGGGTTCTTAGTTCTGTTATATTACATCAGAAACAAATAGACATTGCCTTAATCCTTGGAGGAATCAGACTGAAGTGGCCTTAGAGGATGGTGTGACATGTCCAGTGTCTTAAGTTTAAAAATAGGGGATACCTGCATCTCCTTTCAGGTTCTCATAGTTGATGCATTTCTGTAGCAGACTAACAATCTGCTGGCATTCAGTAAGTCATTGAATTGGTGAGCTGGCCCTATTAAGCAAAATGATTTCTATTTTACAGAAGAGCAATGAATGGGTTACTGTCCTGATAAGTATTTGGTGTTAGTGTTGAAAATCAGTGTGTATTAGATAAATCATTGGGCATTCGGTAAAATTTATTTGCTGTATTGGTTTTCTCTGGATTATATGATCTGAATAGTTTTTTTCTTTTGGATCATCTAAAACAAACACAGGAACATCTGTGATACTTTTTAGAATCATTTTGCTGGGTGACATCGCATGAAGAGATGAAACAATACACAACCCAGAGTTTTCTTCTTCGTCAATATAGAGCTAGGTCAACAAGTTAAGTTCTAAATTGAGCTCGCTCTGATGAAAAAACGATTGTAGCCATTAGGAAATTGCTTTAATAGTTTCCATTAATGACCACTGCTTTCTATCGAACATCTAGTATCAGTTACAACAGGAAACTTTAATGGCGTTTTAATCATCAGTAGGTTTAAATGGATTGGGTGAAAATTTGAAACATTTTGCTAATCAGTTCTTGTTGTAGCCAACCTGATTGCAGGCGTTTTCCTGGCTTATGTTGTATAACAACAGTTTCAGTTGATTCTTGAATTTTCTTTTTAAAATACAAGTCATAATTAGTTCTTGTAATTGGTGAGAAGAAGCCCCAGAGTGTCAGAATGACTATTACATTATACGGTTGATTGATGTAATACTGGATCATCATAGCCATCAGTGTTGTCATTCAGTGGATGATATGATTGCTGCCATGTGCAAACCTTTGCTCACATGTTTTTCACAATTACATGAAGATTTTCATGTTCATTTCTCTTTGTTTATTGAGGAGTGTTTTGAAAGTGTTTTACAGATATAAATACATTATCATTTCATTTGAAGGCATAGTACGATTTAACTTCCAATGGGAGTAAAACATGATTTTTGTCTCTTTCTTTCCTTTTTAGGATGGACAATGCTAAAAGGCATCAAGTCCATGCATTTGATATTTAGTCAAGCCTGTCATTCCTGATCATCACCAGTTTCTCTGTAATATGGGCAAGAAACATGCAACCCTGGTAAACTTGATGTAAAGGAAATAAGGCGCTATCAAAAACGGATACAAAGCTGAGGCAGATGTGATCGAACAAACAGGAACCCCATCCTACTCTTTATGGACTCGTGTCTGAGAGTGAGCCTGTGTCAACCTTTGTGGCATGGCAAGATGAGTGTCTGTATACGATGATGGCTAAAAAGCAAGATTCACGGGTGCCCACCTACAACCTGGTCGTTGTTGGTCTGTCGGGCACTGAAAAAGAGAAAGGCCAATGTGGAGTTGGCAAGTCTTGTCTTTGTAATCGCTTTGTCCGCCCAAGTGCAGATGACTTTCATCTTGACCACACATCTGTGTTAAGTACAAGTGATTTTGGGGGACGAGTCGTCAACAATGACCATTTTCTGTTCTGGGGAGAGGTGGAGCGAGTTTTGGAAGATGGCTCAGAGTGCAGGATGCATGTTGTTGAGCAGACGGAGTTCATTGATGACCAGACATTTCAGCCACATCGCAGCACAGCGTTACAGCCTTACATCAAAAGAGCTGCATCCACAAAACTGGCATCTGCAGAAAAGCTCATGTATTTTTGTACGGACCAGTTGGGGCTGGAACAGGACTTTGAGCAAAAGCAAATGCCTGAGGGGAAACTGCAGGTAGATGGCTTTCTTCTCTGTGTTGATGTAAGTCGAGGGATGAACCGCAACTTTGATGACCAAATGAAGTTTGTCACCAACCTGTTTAATCACCTGGGCAAGACAAAAAAGCCTGTTGTGCTGGTTCTGACCAAGTGTGATGAAGGCGTTGAGCGATACATCAAAGATTCTCATACATTTGCTATCACTAAGAAGAACTTGCAGATTGTTGAGACATCAGCTCGATCTAATGTCAATGTGGACTTGGCTTTCCTTACCTTGATTCAGCTCATCGATAAAGGGAAGGGCAAGCCTAAGATTATACCTTATTTTGAGGCACTGAAGCATCAGAGTCAACTAATTGCCTCTGCCAAGGACCGGTATGAATGGCTGGTGAATCACATAGTGAAGAATCACAATGAGACATGGCCCAATGTCAGCCGATGCATGCAGACATCGCCAGAATACAAGGAATACGTCTTTTTAGAAGGTACAGCTAAGGCAAAAAAGCTTTTCCAGCAGCATATTCATCGGCTTAAGCAGGAGCACATTGAGAGGCGTCGTAAAGGTTATTTAAGTACCCTCCCGCTGGCTTTGAGTTCCTTAGTTTCTGAACTGGATGAAATTGAGCATTTGAGCTGGTCTGGGGTACAGAAGGTGCTTGAGTCCAAGAAAGACTTTGACCACTGGTTTGTTGTGCTAGAAGATGCACCATGGGAGGACACACCACATCTTGACAACATGGAAGATGAACGCATACCTTTTGATGTGCTGGACACGACTGCAGCAGAAATAATCTTTGATGCTCACCTTGAACATCTGCGTAATGAGAGCAAACGTGCAGAGATGCGGCATGAGTTCAAGATGAAACTGGCTTCTTCACCTTTTGTCACCCCTGGCAAGCCATGGGAAGAGGCACGCAGCTTCATAATGAATGAAGACTTCTACCAGTGGCTGGAGGAACCTGAATACTTGGACATCTACAACAGACATCAGAAGGTGATCATTGACAGAGCAAAGGAGGATTTCCAGGAACTTTTGCTGGAGTATTCAGAGCTTTTCTATGAACTCGAAGTGGATGCCAAGCCAAGTAAGGAAAAGATGGGAGCAATCCAGGAAGTACTTGGAGAAGAGCAACGCTTCAAGGCTTTACAGAAACTGCAGGCAGAAAGAGATGCTTTAGTACTGAAGCACATCCATTTTGTCTATCATCCAACCAAGGATACCTGCCCTAGTTGCCCGCACTGTGTTGACAACAAGATTGAGCAAACATTAGCCTTATGCTTCCCCACACGTTACCCTTCCTTGGGAAGGTTTCATATAAATGACAGCAAAGCAGATAGGATCAACCTAGTGATCTTGGGAAAAGATGGATTAGCAAGAGAACTGGCTAATGAGATTCGGGCTTTATGTACCAATGATGACCGTTATGTCCTTGAAGGTAAACTGTATGAACTAATTCTAAGACCCATCGAGGGGAATGTGAGACTTCCTGTTAACTCCTTCCATACGGCCACATTCACTCCTCATGGGTGCCTTTGTTTGTACAATTCCAAGGAATCTTTGTCGTACGTTGTGGAAAGTATTGAGAAGTTGCGTGAATCTACGCTTGGCAGGAGGGATAACCACATAGCACAACTTCCTCTCTCTCTGTTGTTGGTCACTAAAAGAGGTGTGGGAGCACTGAGTGACATTGGTGGGGAGACTGCCCAAATCCTTATCTCTCAGGGTCAGCAGGTAGCTATAAAACATCAATGTAACTTTTTGGAACCTGCCTCCCCTGGCTCGGGTTATGGGCGTAATGTGAATGAGAGGCAGATAAACCAGGTCTTGAAGGGTCTTCTTGACTCAAGGAGAAATGCTTCATTCCGTGGTGGTTCCCCACCTCCGCCACCTTTGCCTCCAAGTATCAGGGACTTGCAACAGGACCAGAGTTTGGAGGCAGACCTGCGTGTTGTCATGTGCCTCATGTGTGGAGATTCCTATGATGTAGACCAACTTCTTGCTCCCTTCTTGCTGCCACAACATTGCAGGCCAACGTCACCCAATTCCAGCGGAACTTCAGTGCTGCTGGAGCAGACTGTCAGTGGTCATAGGCAGACAATAGAGCTGTCCCTACTGTCATATCATGCTTCTTTTACCATGCGTAAGAGTCGGCTAGTACATGGGTATGTAGCCGTTTACTCTGCTCGTCGCAAGGCCTCCTTTGAAACCTTGTGTGCCTTCCTCTGTGAGGTTCCTGACATCATTCCAGTCCAGCTGATAGCTGTAGGAGAAACCCAGGCAGAACTCACAGATTCTGACTTTGCGCGAGATCTGCTGGCCCAAGGTGATGATCTAGCACGAGAAATTGAGGGACGTTTTGCCAGTGTGATCTGTGGACCAGGTGGAGTTGTTGGAGGACTACACAGAATAGACCTTCTACAAGCATTCTTCATGGAGGTGGTAGAGAAGAAGACTCTGGTTGAGGCCACTCATATGTACGATAATGTTGCAGAAGCCTGTAGCATGAATGAGAATGTTTATTCACCCCAGTGTGGTTCCCCTAGCCCTGTCACAATGCTGTTAGATTCTGAGGAGGACATGGAAGCCTCTCCGCCTTACCACGATGGCACCCTCACCTCTCATAGTGGATTCAGACTGCCTGACCTTGATTCAGGTGACACATTCTCGGTCATCTCTGAACTTAGCACCTTTGAGAACAAGCTGAACAACAAAGTCCCTCTACAGGTGAGGCCTAGGCCCAGTGTCACATTTGACCTCAGAAAGCCCAACTTTAACCCCTATACGGACTCTGTTAGCCATCGGCGATCCCTTACTTCCAATGTTACGTGGCCTCCTGTTGCGGATGGGATTTATGATCCTTCAGACTATGCTGAACCAATGGATGCAGTTTCCAAGCCTCGACCCAGCCATGAAGAAAGTATCTACTCAGTGCCACATGACAGCACACAGGGTAAGATCATCACAATCCGAAATTCCAACAGGATGCACTCTAATGGTGGTGGCAATGGCTCTGACAGTGAAGGGGATGGCAGCTCTTTGGAGCGTCGACGCAAGTTCTCTACAGCTGGAGTGAAGCCACGGCTATACCGGGATCGATCCAAGCGTCTAGGCAAGTTCAGTAACTTCCGCACCAGTTTTTCCATTGGTAGTGATGATGAGCTTGGTGTTCTTCCAAAGACAAAGGAGGATGAAGTGACTGTGCTAAAGGGGGAATCACTTATTGAGGAAGGAGAAGATCCCAAGAAAAGAAACATTCTGCGGAGCCTACGTCGACCAGGCAAAGTGAGTACATGATATGACATTTCTTGTGTACTTTAGCTGTTCTTTAAACTTAAAAATGACCATGTTCTGATGCTAAATCCAAATGGCTTTCTTATTTTACAGAAAACCAGACCAAAGCCTCGACACTCAATCTCTAAACCTCTGGAGAGCAATTACTTTGGCGTGCCTTTGGTTAATGTTGTGTCTCCTGATAGACCCATACCACTGTTCATTGACAAATGTATTCGCTTCATTGAGGCCACAGGTAATGTAACAGTGCCTGGTGTTCCTTTTTTTTCTTTTAGGTAACAAGTGTCTTCCAAGTTAGACACACACAAATACGCTCAAGCATAGAGTTTAAGAGCAGGGAAACATCTCCTATTGAGCAGATCTGGTTCAGCACTCAGTACACAGCAGTTTTGTATTCTCTCTGCTGTAATAAAAGTTAAGTATGTGATAATTAGGCAAGAAGACAATAGTTTCTAATGAGGAAAAAAGTTGCATAACAGTAGGTATTGTGTGTGTGTTGTATTAGCAACCAGGACATTTCCGTTCTCTCCCCTGACAATATAATTGTCGGGCAGAGGGTTACAACACATGCTTTGATTTTTGTATAAATAATTTTGTCAAGAGAGCCCAGTATGTGTGCTTTTAGTTGTTTTTATAGCACTTCTGATCATAATTCAGCCCTGTATGGTGTAATAACTTCCTCTTTTTTCCCCTCGCATGGAACTGCCGGACAGATTACGTGCTGTCTGATACCTTTACAAAAGTGCTTAGTTTGCACATAGAAGGCCCGCATTTTTTTTTTAATTATATCAAAAATTTTAAACCACCACACATTTTAAATGTATGGTGGTTCTGGTCTAGTGGATAGGATACTTGCCTCTGAACCAAGAGGTCATGGGTTCAAATCTAGCCTTCAGCATACCACCACTGGGTTCCTGAGCAAGACACTTAACCCCAAGTTGCCCCTTGTAGTTACAGAATCAAAGTCTCTTTGGATAAAAGTACATTCTAAATGCCGTAAATGTAAATCAAGTACAGTCAAGTAAAAATTGTCATGTATAATATAAACACATTAGCCTTCATATCTGTCTATTGACAAACACTACTCTCTCAGGTTTGACCACAGAAGGTATTTACAGAGTAAGTGGGAACAAGGCGGAGATGGAGAGCATGCAGAAACAGTTTGAGCAGGGTGAGTTTAGATCTGCATCATTGCCATGAATCGATATTTACACAAATCTCACAGTAGTTAGTGGGTTTTCTCTTATTCTTCTTCTCTCATTATGGCTGTGTTTCATTCTCTCCGACTATAGACCATGGCCTGGACCTGGTTGAAAAGGACTTCTCAATAAACACAGTTGCTGGAGCTCTAAAGAGCTTTTTCTCTGAGCTTCCTGAGCCACTGGTTCCGTACAGTGCGCAAGTGGAGCTGGTAGAAGCTTTCAGTAAGATATTAATTTGTTTGTTTGTTTGCATTAACTTCTTCGCCAAACCCTGAGTGCCAGCACCTACACTCTACATGTAAAAACTGCACAACATCCTTTTTTCTTTATCACATATTTCTCAACAAAGGGGGGGACAAAGAGATATGACTTACGAGAAATAAATGAGCAGTGACAGAAAAAGCTAATCTTTTTTCAGTTTCAGGCAGAAACTTTTTTTTGCCATTGAAATATTAAAGTGCAGATTACAGGAACAGATGATAATGCCTACCCAGCCAGTTAAAGCTATTTGCAAGTACGTAATGTGGGTTCATTTTTATTACATCCATTGGGAGCTTCTAATTTTCATTCAGTTCTTAGCATGTCACTTTAAGATTGGTTGCACTGTTCTCTTCTGAGTTCCCCATTGGGACAGTAATTCAGTTTCAGTCTGGAAGACCTTCTCCTGATGACTTCCTACAGATTTCTGCGGTTACTTTCTCCTTGTACAACATGATTGATGTATCTGCTAAAGATAGCTTCTTCGTTGTATCAGGTGTGTTAGAGCTGGGAAACAGCTGTAGCTCCACAGTAGCTACAACATTAACCCTGGGGTTTGAAATCATAAGCTGTATCACATACTAGAAAAATATTCAGAAACTGCTGCATATCATTTCTTCTGTCAAATCTTTCTATAAAGTTCTATAAATTCTCAGGGATCAGATGAGATTTACATGTTTTATTTACTGCTTGTGTGTGTGTTTCACTCTGACCTTGTGCAGAGATAAACGATCGAGAGCAGAGGCTGCAAACTATGAAGGACGTGCTGAGAAGGTTTCCCCGTGAGAACTATGAAGTGTTCAAGCACGTCATGAGCCACTTGAACAAGTGAGGGTCTCCAGCAGCCGCACTCCTTGTCATTTGTTATTCCAAACTAAAGTTTTCATTCCTAGCTTCACAGATGACCATTAGTCTTGATCAGTTTTGAAAAGTCTATGAACTTGTTGGTCCAATAAACAATAAGTATGTGTATATGTATATATGTGCATGTGTCACCATTTTCATAGTTTTATAGAAATGAGGCACCTGAAAGTAAATGCACTAATGCACTGTTGCACTGAATCATAAAAACAAATCAAATCATTGTCATGTCAGATATTTACAGCCCTGCCTATGTTTCTCTCTCCTTCTCTCAGGGTCAGCCAGTGGAACAGGGTGAACCTGATGACCAGCGAGAACCTGTCCATCTGTTTCTGGCCCACACTGATGCGGCCTGATTTCACCACCATGGACGCACTGACGGCCACACGCACCTACCAGACAATCATCGAGTCCTTCATTCATCAGTGTGCGTTCTTCTTCTACAACCAGGCCCCTGCCGAGTCCCCCACAGGACCCTTTGGCGCTCCGGGACCACTGGTGCCCTCTGCTCTGCCCCCATCACCCACTGCTGCTCCCTCATGTGTCCCCCCACCTTCACACTTCAGCCCTTTGCTGCAGTCGCCTCCCAACTCACCACCCCAAAGCCCCCACACTGTCCCACCAGAGCCACAGACACTGTGAGACAGGGAAAGTGTAGACACACACACACCCTTACACATTTACTTTTTACTTGCCTATTGCCTATGTGTGCAGATGTACTTTTTACTTATATCCCACACACTCGTACATGCTGCAGTCTTTATATAGAAGCTTGAAAACACAGAACATACACTGCCAGTCAAAAATGAATTGCTCATCACATGCACTTGCGCACACTGATTTATAGCACGGGTTTTCAGCGTGTTTAAATGATGTTTATTTAAAAGAGGAAATAGACTTGGATCTGATTGAGTTGTAGAGAGCCAAGCTCATTTGTGAAATAACTTTAATAGACTGAAGTTTTTTTCTTTGGGACTTCACACTGCAGCAATTCTCAAAGGCTGCGTTTGGCTATGTGTCTCCCAGTTGCTAAGCAACACCTGTAATTGGTGAGCCAAACCACTTGCTTGTTAATTATCAATGAGATAACATGAAGCAACAAAAAATATACCTGATATTCTCTAAAACATGCTAAACTAAAAAAAAAAAATCTCAGTTGGTCACGAAGGATTTAAATCACCCATCCCTCCATCCCAGCGGTCACTGATTTGATTGGTCAGCACAGAAGAAATTTAGATGCTCATAATGCAGCCTACTGGTCGCTTTGAGCTGTGTTTTTTGGTGCAAAAAATGATTAGTAACTAAACTTTTGATATTTATCAGCAGTTGTGCTTCTTAAGCAACTTTTTATAGTTAACACTTCTCCGGTGGACAAATAAAGGAAAGAGAAACTAGGAATGTGAACACTAAAGGCTGCTTCACTACTGTTTTTAAATGAGTTTTAGGTTCGTTGTGTAAGTCAACACTAAGGGCCAGTCCTGGACTAAGCTTAGTCTTGGGCCCAATGGCAGAAGCAATGGTGTATTTCTTTTAGCCCTGGTTTAGGTTTAATGTGGGTCTGGTTATTTTAACCCTGCATGTAAATCTATGTGGGACCTGCATGGACGGTTTGTTCACTAATAAACAGTATAAGGTGGTCATGAAGGCTAGTGAAGGACCTACAAATATCTGCTTAGGTTGTATATTTCCTATTGTTACATTAATTTTTTTAATGTGTATCATAGATCACATTACAATTGAGCAATTCTATTTGACTGCCAGTGTATCTTTAGGCCAGTGTTGCATGTGGCAGTTGGATACAGCGGTTCAATGCTGTATGCAGTTGATGAATGATGACAGTTTTGCACACCCTTGAAACTGTAGCGTGCTCTTGACGCGCACTCTTACACAAAGAAACACATACAGATAATTTGACATATTCTTTGAGAATATGTGCTAGTCTGAAAGCATTCACCAAGTGATCGTAGCTCTGCGTGTGCATAGATGGTTCTCCATATCTCTATTTGCGTTCGCTGTGTCTGTGTGAACCATCCTACAGTATGGGGCTGTCACTGTGCAGATGGAACAGGACTTTGTTTGTGTGAACATTCTGAAGTTTAGCAGACGTTCTCAGTATGCCGTTTTTCCTCCTCTTCTTGTTCTCTGTCCCTTTTTCTGTTTTTTGGTCACCGCGCTCTTCCTTACCCCTTGGCTGGTTTCCTGAACTCGGACTGTAGCTACTCTTGGAGCTGGAGTGGAGGACAATACAGCAGGGACGTGCATCATGAATGGCAATCTATCCATTTAGGCACTTACCCCTTCCTTGAAGGCTTGCTTTGTCCAGTGAAGATCAACAAACATTTTGGGAGAGTATCGGAAATAATTTATTTGTTGGGTTTTTTTTATGGCATCACTGCTGCTGCATCCTCATTTGCCACTTTTGACCATAATGACAAACTCTGACCCAAGTTGGTTTAATCTACCTGGCCCCTTCTTAAAGGACAGTATAGATTCAAAAGACTGAAGATGAAATTTTCGCCGTGTTCCTCTCTACTCCAAGACTTGAAGCCGCTTGACATGCAGAGGCGTGGTGTTGGTGAAGTTCTGCTCTCATTGGTTCCTGTGGATCTGTGCCCTTAAATTCAGCCAATGGGAGAGAACCTTGATTATGTTCCAAGACTTTTTCTTTCCGGGACGCTGGGATTTGCTTGGCTGGATCTGTAACGTCAAATGATTCGAGGGGATGCACTTTAACGTCGGGTGCCCCAGGGATTTTACTGACTTTTAACCTCTTAACTCTGAACCTCTTCTCCAAGGGCAAACCCCAAACCTTCACAACCTTAATGTAGGATACGAATTCCAAAAACGACAAACAAAACACACAACAATAGGCCTTTTGCGAATGCCCCCTCTGACTGTTTAAAAAAACTGACAAAGAAAAAACTGCACCGTTTTCACGTACTAATCTAAAGCACTTTGATTTACTTTGACGTTTTACTTCTACTTTACCTGTTTTGTGAAACATAACACTGAATTCGTTTTGGTTTAAGTCATAGCCCGTGTGAAGCGATTTATGATCTTTGCGAGGCTTTCGTTTGTCTTGGTCTTGGATTTTTTTTCCCTCATACACTTGTCATTAAGGCTAAGCCATGACTAAAGTAGACATTTAACTCATATCATGATTGTTTAAACATGTATAGCAGTCCTGCTCTCCGCATCTGTTAGCGCATACACCATCTCGGCTCTCCAGACTGTCCATGCATTTCATGAATCCATATGATGTAAAAACGAAAAAAAAAAACACAAAAAAAGAAGCTCCAGCAGCTCATTGTGTGTAGATTGTAAATGACTTTACTCTGAAAACATGAAGCCTTTCTGAACCTGAGATTTGTAATATACAGTTTGCTTGAAATGCCCCTTTCTTTATTTTATTTTATTTTTTTTATCTAGCCAAGGTACAGTAGCTTAAGTACCAAAGTAGTGCTCAGTGGCCAGCTAGACTCAGACACTAGTTTGAATGAAAATTTGAAAGATTTTGTAGGGGTGGAAACTTTAAAACTATGGTCAGATACTTGACACGTTGTTCATACATGCTTTCAGAAGAATCGGCTTTGTGGATGAAAAACGAATGTGTTCACGTTCTTTCTAAAACTGGGAACCCACAGCTTGAAAGAGGAAATCGAGAACTGACCCTGTTAGACGGCAACTGGCTTTGCCCACAATGGTTTTCCTGTTTCGATTGATGTGAGGAACATTTGGTGGTAAATATCTCATGAGGCCTAATGAGGAATTGGGAGTGTGCATCTTAGTATTTTTTTGTTGTTGTCAAGTGACCTAAATTTACACTGTTTTTATCATTTCAGATATTTGTGTTTTCGAAAGGTCAGGCTGTTTGCAGATGTCAGCTTTAGCTTTTAATTAACAAGCTTCAGACAAGCATCAATAGTGATGTTAATAATGTGTCCCGTGGCAACAGCTACTGTAGCATGGCTAAAGTTACTTAGCCGAAAACATTTAGCCATATCCACTAACAGAAGGTCAATAGATCGTTTCTAGCCATAGCTGAAGTCAGCTGAAGTCGTCTGCAGAGCAAGTTTTGGCTTAAATGCATCAGCGACCCATGTTTTAGGGGGTAATGATTCAAATTTGAGCCAGCAAGACGAAACTAGCCTGTTAGCTAGCCACTCTCCTGTTCTAGTTCAGCAGGAACATTTGTTCGCTCATATTTAATAGCATTTGCAGGCTGTGCATCTGTTCCAGCATGCTGTAATTTTGTTTCTGTTGAAATCAAGATCCCTGGAAAGGGTTCCTAAATTATTACTTGGGTCCCAAATGAGCAGCAGTTGGGCGTTTCCTGAAGCTTGTTTAGCAAAGCAAGAGCATTGTGGGCAAAGCCTGGACGGGTCAGTTTTAGGCCGAGAACTGTACAGCTGTCTTGTCAGGGTCAAGTTTGCTCCTTTTGTCATGTTTAAGTTCCTGTGAAGTTCTGGAACCAGTACAGTCTACAGAGATGTGTGGGTGCGTGTGCGCGTGCATAGATGTGTTTTTTTATGTTTTAAAAAATAACTGTGATTGTCCAGCGAGCTGATAAACAGTTGAGACTTGATATGAAGGTTGTGGCTCTGTCCAGGCCTGTGTTTTGTGTCCTAAATCCGAGTGACGGTTAAGAAAAGGGCGCCGCTGTTAACATCGCCGCTACACGGCCTGGCTCATGACGCGTGAAGAGCCGAACTGACCAGAGAGACGCAATCCTAGATCTTCTTTGAACTTACCAGTTTTCCTCCGAAACACTGTAGAAAAAAGATGGGTGTGAAAGAATGGCTATGTCGTTTGAATGTTTTCAGGTTAAGTGATCTTAAATCCAGAGTGCGCTTTGTTTTGTTTGGATTTTTTTTTAAGGTGGAGCCCTATCATCTGCTGCCCTCTGGTGACTGTAGTGTGAACTGCAAGTGGGGGGAAATGTATTTTCTCAATGAAGCAGACCTTGGTCAAAAGTTTGGACACAAACATTTACATTAACGTCAGTGTGTACGTTTGTCTAGATGAGGCTTAGGCTTTTAGATCCAAAAGGCAATCAAGTGTGTTCAAACTTTCGGCTGTTACAGCATGTCTTGGACCCTTTAGATTTTTTTAAGCCTTTGGGAGAGATGATTGTGCCGCTGTTAACTGAATGAGTAGCTTCCTCTTTTAAACCTGTCTCTCTTTGGTACCTCTGCCTTTAATCCACTGGGAGAAAAACATATCGGTCCCTGTTCGGAGTAGCGAGTTTCTTGTGTGTGTTATGCCGCGTTGGGAGGAGGTGGCTGAAAGTGCGGCTGCATCGCTTGAGCTCCTGCAGCTTCTCCAACAATCAGAGCAGTGAGGCAGAACGTTCTTTTATAGTGAAGTAAATAGAAACCTTTGCGATGGGTGTTCATTTGTGTGTGTGTGAGGTGTCTGTTTTTTTGCCTTTTACCTGATGGATGCTGTTTATTTTGATACTGAACAACAAAAGTTTTTCTTTTCTTTTCCCTCTCTCTCTCTCTCTCTCTCTCTCTTTGTGGATGGGTTTAGGGTGAACTCAGTACCGTGCATGAAAGAAGACCCTCACTGGGAGGAAGGGTTGCCACTTTTCAGTATTTGAAAGAATCATGGAATTATGAATAACATGTATTTAAAGATGTAAATGGTGTGAAATGGAAAAGAAGCATCAGCAGAGTGCCTCCCGGAGGAGAGGCAGGGGGGCTCTGTGTGAGCTGTACCATAGACAATAAATCAGTCCTGTTACATGGAAAACGACTCTCTCCTCTTTCGCATTCACCTTTCACTCAGGTGCTCACACTGTATGCTTTTCAATGTTTGATCCTAATGATACTGCTGCAATCGGCATTGTACTTGTACAATTATTTACATCCTAATTTGGGCTAAAATGTTTAAGTGGGATAGTTGGAGCAAAATACATCTACGTGCAAGTGAAGAATTAACACATACCTAATCATTCCAGAAGTTCAATGAGATGTTAATCACAGCAAGAAAAGAGAAATGTCTTTTTCTGAGAAGTCATAGTCGGTACTGTGCCCTCCGGCAGCTGCTGTTCTCTGTTATGAAACGACCTCTGTTATGGAACCACCACACTTGGAAGATGTTGATTAGGTTAAAGATGCAAAACAATACTTTTTAAATTAATTTTCTCAATAAATTGTCTTTATAATGATAAAAATAAACCTCTTCAGGCTTGGAGTCTTTGAGGAATGCACTTCACAAATGAAATTTTTCTCCACCAAGCGGTTTTTCTCCACCTAGTGGTTTTTCTCCACCCAGCTGGTTGAAAGATCAGCTTTGCATTGTAGAGAGCAGTGCTTTCCACTGTACATTTTGAGTGGGAGTGAGCTCTCCATTTTCTAAAGAGGAGAAACTTTAACGCTCTTTGCTCTGTAGCAAGATCCATTATAATCCTGAAAAATTTATTTCACTTCATCACCAAACCTTTTCATCTGTTGATGGAATAAGTGTCCGAGATAACTGTAGCGCTAATGATCACCATCTGTCCTGGTCCTTTACCTGCCCTGCAGCCCCAGATCATAAATGAGTGGGGGGGGGGATTCCTTGCAATCATCGTCATGTTTCATAAGAG
This sequence comes from Nannopetersius ansorgii, assembly GCA_037974605.1. Classification (NCBI taxonomy): domain Eukaryota; kingdom Metazoa; phylum Chordata; class Actinopteri; order Characiformes; family Alestidae; genus Nannopetersius; species Nannopetersius ansorgii. The sequence goes on along the minus strand of JBBPDE010000083.1, from coordinate 12,402,761 downwards.
CGGCTCCAGGCTAGATCTCTTGGACCAAATGATTTGTGATCCATCACTGAACCTAACTTCCATCTAATCGTCCATTGGTTAAATTCACTTAGTCCTGAAGCGAGGAAGTATAGCTATGCAAGAAAAACAGTTGTGTTATATCTGTGATTTGTTTATTTGTTATGAATAAAAATAACGGGTCGAACCGAATAGTGCGGTGATTGTATTTGTCTTGCAGGCGGTTAAATATTCCTTCTTTACTTGCATAATAATTTCAGTAGTCACTGTTGAATTCCACTAGATGGCGCCATTGGAGGACTTTTGAAGACCACATCTGATTTCGGAAGGCACCTGCTGCATAGGACATCACCTGCCGTACAAATAGATAGAATTTGGTTTGGAGACTGTATTTATAGAGAATGGGAAAAGAGTATTTGAAGGAGGTTTGTCAGCGATGCAGTGCGGAGTCACCTGGTGTTCTTCACCTGTGGACAGCAGAGAAGGACCTTCAACCTCTGACGAATCTCAGAGCCTGAGGTAGCAACCTTCCATTTGTCCAGTGGTTTGTGGATGTCATGTGACAGTGGATTGGGTCTGAAAAATGAAGCTAAACCTGCAAGCCTTGAGACTGGAATGCTGAGGGTTTGAATCCCAGGACTGAGGTACCTCTGAGCAAGAACCCATCCCCACAGACTGCTCCCTGGTCGCTGGCGAATGGGGTAAATGCAGAGGACAATTTTAGACTGTCCACTCATTTCCATTCTGCAGAGACAGAACAGTTTGGCCCTAGTTTTGACTATTAAACGCTGCTAAACGCTGAGTGTTTGACTGAAGCGGCTCAGTCACGCATTTCCATTCTGGGCTGTTGCTGTGTGTGTGTGTGTGTGTGTGTGTGTGTGTGTGTGTGTGTTGTGTGTGCTGATTTCTGTCTGTAAATGTCACCTCGGCTGGTGATGTAATGACTGCGCTGTGTGTGGTGACCACACAGGCGAAGCTGGGAACGTACAGTGTTTACTATACAACTCTGTTAACTAGCAAAAACACATGTTTGTATGATAAAAGGGCCAGGACCAGGACAAGACAAAGACAATATTTTCGGAGTGTTTAAAGTTTGCAACTCAGAGGTTTGGTGTGAATGTTTTTTTTTTTTAAAGGAAACACGAACTTCCTGTCTTTTTTCTCTTGTTCCCGTTTAGACAAGCTCATAAGGTTGCCAGATTGGTTACCATCAAGTAGAAGTCTTTACATCATTTGAAATTTGCTTAGTATTTGCGAAACATTAAAATTCCAAGTTATTATACATGATTTGGTAAGTTGTCAGCAAATCCCGACTTTCATCAAACACAATTTGGGTTTTTATAAGCTTTATAAGGCCAGGTTCAAGGAAACATATTGCTTTTCAGTTTTTGAAATGGAGCTGGCAGTAACAGCAAAACCTAAAAGAAACTGGTTAAAAAGTATTTCAGTAGAAAATTAACATTTGTTGGAGAATAGAAAGGATTTCCAAAACTTTAAAAAACATAGAAGATAAAGAAGATCTGGCAACCCATTAGTTTGCTACTATCAAGTTCCTTGTTTAAATCAGCTTAGGCAGGACTTCCTTCACTTTTGGGCAGAAGAATTAAAAACATCTTTTCAGGTAAATTCTGTTTTCACTGTAAAGGACTTTAGTGGGCAGAAGTCTATGTCTGGATAGGCAAGGTTGAAAAAAAATTGAAATATGTGAAGTTGTTACATGATTTAGAATACTTGACTGTAGTATCTGTTAAAATCAACATGTGTTCTTTAATACAGCTTTTTAGAAGTGATACCTCTAGATTTATGATGTAATACTTTTAGTAATTCAGCTGATATCTGCTTCCACATTACAGGTCATTCACCTAAGTATTTTTACAGTGTACTTATGCAGCACATATATTGTAAGCGCCTTCTGAATATGTTACCTATTTATATGTTATAATAGAATACAGTATTGAATATATGTAGAATAATGTACTCAGTTCGAATTTCACACATTCGTTCTTTAACTTTATTTACTAATTGAAGGCTTTTCTTGAATGATGACATATTGCCTTCATGAAACCCTCACTTTGTGGATATGATGGTGTATTTTTTTGCTCCACAGCAGAGCTGTCTGGCAATGACAGTTTCGAGATGTCTGTCATAAGAGGTAAGCAGCATTGCCGTTCAATTCTGGCCTGTTCTTCTTTGCAAACAAATTTCCAAAGATCGCGAGACTTCTGTGGTTTTGCTGTCGCAATGTCAAAACCCCTGATATTTCCTGGTAGTACTTAAAATGGGTTTACCTCCATTTACTGGTCATTATGCTTCTAAAAGCTGTTTGGGTCATTCCGTGAAATCGGTACATTTTGCGTCCCAGTGAAATAATCTGTTATAAAATCACTATAATACCAAACACATGCATAATTTGAAAACATAACATTAGCATGTCTTCTATCATCAATACTACCTCAAAATTAAGTAAATTAAATAT
>JBBPDE010000083.1:12272981-12283730 GCA_037974605.1 Nannopetersius ansorgii | reverse complement strand
GTTGGAACGGCGTCTCTATCTCGAAAGCTCTGGGAGGAGTAGGGGGCCATAAAACGGGTGAAAGGAATAATAAAGAAAAAACTTAAGAAGAACAATAGTGTGCTCCCTCTGCAAGCACACTAATAAATAATCATAATCAGAAAACTTTATTGCCTAAAAGACCGTTAGCATTAGCAGCGTGCAAAGACTCGTCCACAAAACAAGACTCTCTGTGCTGATGCTGTGTTAAGGGACAAGGTAGGAAATATTGGTTTATTTGTGTGTGTGTGTGTGTGTGTGTGTGCGTGGGTGTGTGAGAGGGAGAGAAAGAAACGCTGTTAGCATTAGCGATTAGCATCAGCCGTGTGTAAAGACTTGTACACAAAAGAAACATTGAATGTTTAGACAGGGAGCAGCTTACTAATTCTAAATAAACTGAGATAACTCGAAAATGGGGCGTGGGTTAAAATGCTAAAATACGAGCACAAGACACAGAGCAGTCAGCTGCAGCAGGCATATTCTTCTTTTTATGGTGGTTGACAACTTTTCAGTGTATTACTGCCACCGCTGGACTGGTATCGGTAATACAGTTTGGTTCTCAAAAAAAAGGCGAGAATATTTGCAGTTACTGCATTATTGTGGGGATTTACACGTAAAACAATTTTGGTTCTTTAAAAAAATCTGCATGTGACTGAATTCGTGACTCCTGATCCACGTAAAACTGAGGATTACTGTAGCGTGTTGGTGAAAAAATATTGTACTGTGACATTTTCTATTCATTTTTTTTCTTAGGGTATTAAAGGAAATTGAGACTCACCCTGTATTCCACGTGTGCTTTTGAATCTTGAAAAGAAAGATCTTTGCTCTTCTGCTGTGTAAAAACAATACTCAGTTAAAAAGTCTTCCAGATATGATCTGACAACTTGCCACTTTTACAGGATTTCTCTCCAAGTTCTATGCTGCTTCTGAAAGGAACATCAGCAGAAGAACTGCACGAAAAGAGCTTCATGAAGTGAGTTAACATGCCGACGCAGCCATTTCTCAGGCATTGGACTAGTTACAGAGGGATGGTAATACTATGGCATATAAAGACAGACTCTTTATTGTTACAACTTGACTGAAAGGCCCTTGACCACATAGTTGAATGAGTTTGTTGTGGAGAAACTCCAGTGGCCTTCACAGATACCTGACCTCAACCCTACTGAACACCTTTGGTCTGGATTGAAACGTTACCTGTCAAAATGCCTTTGACCATATAATATACACCACATATCAGGCACCGCATCAAAACCACTGACACAGGTGCTGTATTAAAAACAGCAGTGTCTTAAAAAAGTTTCCAAATTCTGTTCCAACTCAAAAAATGCTTGATAAGGACAGAGGAGCTTCATGGGGCAGAAAATCTACAAGACTTGAGCTGAGAACTCCCATTGTCCTGGATTTTTTTCAGATGTCTTAAACACACATGATAAAATTTGATGTTTGATAAACACTGCCTTTATTTAGATATTAACTTGAATAAATGGACTCATGTATGGCATTTATGTGCATCTGGTTTGATCAAGACTCATCCAAAGTAAAGCATACCTGTATTTGTCTTTTTGGCATTTGTCCTGTTTGCAGACAGAGCTCTCTGTTCCTCTATAGGAGATATTCTCTTCTTATTTCCTGTATAAAAATAATGAATGGTAGTTTAAAAAGGATGTCTCCCAGATGTTGCTAAGACAGTCTGCCATGTATGTAGTTGTCATTTGTTGAGAAGCAACAGTTATGCTGTGTTCTTTTCTGATTGTATTTTCTGTATATTAGATTTATATTGTTTATTATATTGTATTGTTCATTTATACACACACATACATATATATATATATATTCATACATATATTTGTATTTATAAATAGCATAAACATATATGTACAAAAGGACTATATATTTAACATTTATCTTATAGTTATAAATATAAATCCATATTACGTATTCATATTGTAGATTTATTATTGTATATTTGCTCAGTATATTGTTTATTGTATCTTATAACTATTGTTGTTGTTTTTATAGTGTTGTACTTGAGAGACACCATCTACCGGAATCAAATTCCTTTTATGTGTTCGCTCACATACTTGGCCAATAAACGCGATTCTGATTCTGATTAGGATACTTTCATATTAATCAACCATCTATTATCTGAAATGCGTCAGGAGAAAGATTGAGTTTCTATTTGTATAAATATGTTAATTCGTTTAAATGTGGCTTCATTTCTGATTAGTTCACATTTTCATTAACAACATATGTTAATGTTCTTCAGCCTAGTGATGGGAGAACAAGTAAAGTTTGGTGGTGGAGGTGTAATGGTCTGGGCCATTTCTCAGGCATTGGGCTAGTTGCAGAGGGATGTTAATACTATGGCATAAACACGTTTTTTGGATAAACGCATTGAGGTTTTCAACACTATTTTTCATTCTCCCTGTTTAATTAGGTGAAATGTCAGCATCGCTCAGATATCAGTTAACATCAGTTAACACGATAAGAGCTTCAGGAAGTGAGGTTCCATGTCCAAGCAGCTTCACAGAAGATAAAAATCAGTCTTCACCAAGTAAAGTTTGGTGGTGGAGGTATAATGGTCTTGGCCATTTCTCAGGGATTGGGCTAGTTTCAGTGGGGGAGTAATGTTAGTACTATGGCATATAAAGTAATTTTTGACATTTCTGTACTGCGAATGTTGTTGAAACAGTTTGGTGTAGATTCCTGACTTCAATCCTACTGAATGTTACTTGTTGACATGCTTTTTAACCATATGACCATCAGACGCATCGTTAAAACCACGGATGTGACATTTTATAACATTGATTTTAATTATAATGTTAAATAGTTTGATGTATTATGCAGCTATCCACCATGTACTCAAGATATGCCGGGTGATTTTGAACTTCTCAGCAGTTTTGGAGAAAAGGAGTGAATAATGTGTGGGTGTGTCAGTGTGTTACATTTCGTCATTCTTACTTGATTTACTTGGCTGAGGTTGAGGTTGTCTTTCCTGTGCAGGAAAATATCAGACATGTTGTTTTTCACCTTCCAACATTTTGACAAAACTGTGGCTGTCATACTGGTAATATGACCATTATTTTCATGATTATACTTCACTAATGTACTGTTTTTGCTGTTTCCCATCAATTTATGGATTTTTTTATAAGAATAACACTGTAATTCAATGCAAAAATATTAAGTACAGTCAGTAAATTCAGTACAGTAAAGGTTCATACCACACTTTTGAGCCAGTCTGTTAACTTCCCTAGAGCGTCCTCATTCTTACTGCATCGTAACAGTCCTCTATCTTCATGAAACAGAACTTCCACAACAAGTGTATCTGTCCTATTTACAGATCTGCTGCTGTCTGGAACAACACTCTCTGTATCAAAGGTGTGATGGAGCACCACCAGAGCAGCTGGTTTATCTGTAAATGCAAGTAAAAGTTTAAAACACTTTAACATGTAAAACAGGTTTAAACTCTGGATTCTCCAGAAAAAGATTAGTTATGAGACTCATACCAATAGAATCAGAGCCAGCAGCTTCATTCAGCTTCTGCAGCGCTGCTTCAATGTCTGTTCCAGCTCGTGAAACAATAGGACAGACAACCAGAACAGCTTTACACTCCTTTACTGAAGAGTCTATCAGGCGACGTCTTCGGTTTTGAAGTTCTCTCTCAAGTTCATTCCAGTATCGTTTGCTATTTTCAGGTATAATTTTGTAGCATTTGACTTTTATGAGAGAAATAAGAAGTAATGGATTAGACAGAATGCTTTCATAATTACATTAAATGTTATATTGCTGAATCCTTTTAGTCAGTTTCAACATATCAAATCTTACATCAACATATCATTGTATGTGGAATTATAAACTAACCAGATAATTTTAAATAGTGTGTTGGTGAAAAAATGTTATACTGTTACATTTCACATTCATTCGTTTCTTATGTTGTTCAATGAAAATGAGACCCACCCTGTATTCCACGTATGCTTTTGATTCTTGAAAATAAAGATCCTTCCTCTGACTGCCCTTTCCCTGTGTAAAAACAATAATTCCAGTATCGTTTGCTACTTTCAGGCACAATTTTGTAGCATTTCGCATTTTTGACAAAAACAGTAAGTAATGGATTGAATAGAACACTGTAACCTGTACATGGGCTGTGAAATATGATACTGCTATTGTAATAAATAATTTCACAATGTATTACGAAGACATAACTAGTCCTGGATGTAGTCCAGTACTTTTTATGAAATATTAAATAAAAATCATGTTATTGATAGCATTCAATGTTACAGTAAACCTCCGAAATTTGTTGTGGCTCAAGTACACTTCCACCTTTCTCACAATCTTACAGTTTCAGTTTGAATTTCGTCCATCTCACAGCACAAAGACAGCTATGGTCAAAATATTTAATGAATTGCTGGTGGCAGCTGATTCTTGGCTGTTCACCATTCATGCAGTACTTCAGCTAATAATACTATCCTTCTTCTCAAATATCATTAGTACAGCACAATACAGGACAGTATGGAACAGCAGTACAGTGAGTGTACTGGGAAATATACTTACCTTTCATGGTGCTTTGGTAGAAGGAGATGTTGAAGAAGGTGTTACATCACAGCTGCTGCTTCAGGGCAGTTCAGGCAGATTTAAACTCACCTGTTTCTAAAGAGTCTGTATTTATTAGCTAGTTACAAACTTGATGGTGAAAGTTACAATTACAAAATGAGTTTTGAGTCGTGGAGGATAAAAACGAGGCCAAATCGAACCAAAACATATGGAAGTCCTACTTTCATTTTCACTTTTGACTCACTTTTGCTCGTCTCTGTGCTGAAAAGGGGCGGGATCTCAGAACCAATGAAAAGCCGTTCCTGGTGCTTATTAGTTTGTAGGGGCGGTCCCTCGATTTCTGGACCCTCAGGTCAGAGACCACCATCAAAGAGACTGGGATACAAACTCAGATGTTTGAAACATAAACTTATAAAATAAAGATCAAACAATACCAAGTTCACGGTTAATTTTAGTTTAGCTTTTAACAAACGTCTAATTTTAAGAGAATTTCAATATGACCTACAGTTTAAACCCCAAATGCACCCAATGTAAGAGGTCTCTCTCTCTTGTATATATACTATGTATATATATATATATACTTATCTTCATCTCCTTATCGCTCTCTCAGTGAAATAGCTGACATACTTCCAATTTCTTGAAAGCTGAAAACGGAAGTAGCTTTCGAACTGCAAGACCAACCAGTTCTTCTGCATTACATAAAATTATTTGCAATTAACACATTCACCAAATGAAGCAGTGGGCAGCCAGTGTGTGGATAGTACCTTGCACCGAGTTCCTCAATGCAAGGTACTATCCACACACATATATCAGTGCTGAGCACGTCAACATATTATTTAACGCTGACAATTATGTTTTAAATTACTGTACTTTATGTGCTAATCGCTTCACTTGAATAAAGTGGGTGGCCTAGTGGTTAAGGCATCCGCCCTGCGAATAGAAAGTCCGGGTTCCATCCCCAAGACCGTTAGGCACCGCTGAGGAAGGTACCGTCCCCACGCACTGCTCCCCGGCGCTGTGTTCCTGCCGCTCCCTGGTTCACTTGGTAAATGGGTTAAATGCAGAGGAAGAATTTCGTGCTGTTCACGTATGACAAAATGGTCACTTTCACTTAAATGTTTACTTGCTGTTGCCTGGAAGGAACCTGATATTCTGTTTTGATCTCTGGACCGTGTGCGCCGGTGTTCTGACAATCAATGCTTCCTTGTTGAAATATGTTTCCTTTAAGTTTATACAGTTCAGTTTATACCGTTTATACCGTTTATAGTCAGTTTATAAAACTGATACTGATGATAAATAGGCAAAAAAGTGGGCTCTACGTCTCGGCTGTTTATGTATACACATAGATAGACAGACATTCCAGACATTTTTTCTTGAAGTCAGTTCCCTTTTTGAACACCAGGTGTCACCAAATGCTCAGTTTTTATTCTCAGACTCTGATACTGCAGGAGCTGCCTTGAACGTCTACACGCAGAGAGAGAGAGACAAACACACTGTTAATGAAGTAAGAAGGATCTTCACAGGGTGCAGAGTCTAATTTTGAACCCACCCCAGCCTGTGAATGCCCCGCACATGTGTTCTGGGCTGAAAAACGCTTTACTCTCTTCCTGCAGAGGAGCAGGTGAGGCTGGCTTTCTGTGCGCATGCGCAGCAGCGTGAAGCATCCGTGGCGTGGCTGTCTGCTTGTTTTCTTCACAGCTGAAAAATAGCAATTAGTGTTTACTTGTTTTTCCTCGGTCAAGCCACACGGTGTCCTCAGGAGGCAGCCACCCACCCTGGAGTCAGCTTCCACCTAAAACTAGTCCCCGGAAAATTGTGGGTGGGTGTTTTTTGTTTGTTTGTGTGCATTTATCATATTGTGAAAACCGGATGTCCCCATAACGATAAGAATACTGGAACAAATATGTAAAATGGGGACATTTTGCTGGTCCTCACAAGGAAACATGGTGTTTTCACCACCAATCAGGGCAAGGTCAGGTTTAAATGTTGTCTTACTGATATACAGTCTCCACACAAATCAGTGTTCCCACAAATATAGTAATATTAGCTCATGTTTGTGTGTGAATGTACCCCAAATAACAGGAATACCAGAGAAATCGGATTAGGTTTAGGTGTAGTACTGTTGAGATATAGGCTTACACCAGTCAGCTAGAATGTCCCCACAAATATAGTTATATTAGTCAATGTTTGTGTGCATTAATGTTATTGTGAGAACTAAATGGGTGTGGCATTACTGTGACATGTCCCTATAAATATAGCAATATCAGCATGTGAGTGTTTTTGCATTTATCTTATTGTGAGGCCCAACTGTCCCCATAATGATACTCAGAAAACATGTGGACAAAATGTCCCATTTTCACCACAAACCAGGCCAGGGTCAGGTTTAGGTGTATCACTACTGATATATAGTATTACACCAGTCAGTAGAATGTCCCTGCAAATATATATGTGTGTGTCTGTGCACATAAATCTGATTGTGAGAAGTAGATGTCCCTATAATTATAAGAACTTATAAAAATATACAGAAGTGGGGACATTAGGCTGGACCTCACATGAGCCTCATAAATATAGTAATATGTGTATTAGAGTGTTTGTATGATTGCATTTATCTTTTTGTGAGGACCAAATGTTCCCGATAATAAGAAAACAGGAAAAAAAAATATGTACAAGGGAACATTTTGCTGGGAACATTGTGTTTTCACCACAAATCAGGTCAAGGTCAAGTTTAGGCATAGCTCTAACTGAGATACAGTCTCACACAAGTCAGTGGAATGTTCCCACAAATATAGTAATATTGATGTGTGTGTGTGTGTTTGTGTACATTTCTATATTTATCTTATTGTGAGGACTAAATGCCCCCATAATGATAATAATACTGGAAAGTGTACAAGTGGGACATTACTGGTCCTTACAAGGAAATGGGCTGTTTTCCCTATAAATTAGGTCAGGGTCACTCTTAGGTGTAGCAGCACAGAAATACCATCTTGAACGTATAAGTGGAATATCTCACAAATATAGTAATAGTAACATGTGTATGTGTGTCGGTTTGTGTGCAGTTATCTTGTTTTGAGGACGCAATGTCCCCATAATGGTAGTAGCACTGGAAAAATATGTAGAAATCAGTGCTCACAAGGACACAAGGTGTTTTCACCATACATCAGGTCAAAGAGATACAGTTTCATGCAAGTCAGCCAAATGTCCCCACAAATATAGTAATATCAACCTGTTCACGTGTGTACATTAATCTTATTGTGAGAACTAAATGTCCCCACATGAGGATACTTAAAAAATAAGCAGAAGTGGGGACATTTCACTGGGCCTGAATGAGGAAATGTGGTGTTTATAACCATAAACCAGGTCAGGGTTTTAGGTGCAACATTACTGAGATACAGTCAGTGGAATGTCCCCACAAATATAGTAATATCGGGATGTGTGTGTGAGAGTGTTTGTTTTGTGTGCATTTATCTAATCGTGAAGACTAAACGTCTCCATAATAATAAGAATGTTGGAAAATATGTACAAGTGGGGGCATTTTGCTGGTCCTCACAAGACTGAAATTAGTGGAGTGTGTGTGTGTGTGTGTGTGTGTGTGTGTGTGTGTGTGTGTGTGTGTGTGTGTGTGTGTGTGCGCAACATCAGGGTTGAGGAGAAGGAGTCACACGTACATATACTTCCAGATGCACACTCACACCGTCTACCTGTCAATTACAGTCGTGAAGCTTGACAGGTGGGTTATCCCTGAAAATCTAGAAAAGGCTTTCTGTCTAGACAGATGCACACTCACACACACACAAACACTCTCACACACATACGCACACACTTTTTAAAGGGGAAATCCACCATTTAAAAAATGTGCATAATTAAGTGGTTGAGATGTAAATACAGTCATTCAGAGCGAGAGTTGTTCATAGTGGTGGTGAATGGAACCAGACGTCTGGAGGGCTGAATGCTGCTAAAAGCTCCTTTAGAATAAATGAATAAATGCAATAGTTATGAATACACCAACATTCGAAAAGCACTTTTTAACACAACACCCTACGAAAGTACTAATGAAGGATGTTGCGAGACAAAATAGTCACAAAATAGAGATTTGGCACTGTTTTAGCATCATGAAGATTCCAGGTTCTCTGGTGGGTTTGTGTTGCATACCCCTGGTTCCATTCACCACCGATGTACATAACAGCCATTATAGAAATGCCATTTACAAAAATGGAAAAGTAGACATAAATCAACATTTTAAGTAAGAAATACAATTTGGAGTAAAATTTGAGGCTTCTGGACTAAGCAATAATGTCTAGTTCATCAAATCATCCTAAATAAAATAGTAAGGAAAAAAGTGAAAACTTGTAACAGACAAAAATTCTGATGCATGGTAATTGGTAATTACTGTTTTGGTGGTAATTTGGTGGTAATTTATGTTTGCAGATGGCAGTTCATATATATATATACATATATGTACGTCACACTGTGGTCCTGTATTGTATATTCTATACATTAGAACTAGATAAAACTAGACATAGAGGTAGATATTACTGCTTCTTTTGAGAGGTTTCACCAAATAAAACTGGGTTTACTTGATATACTTCAATACATTTTCCTTGTTTTTCTGAATGCGAACGTGTACAAAGAAATTACACCTTGAAACAAAATGTTCTGTGCCATAAATGGGAGCATGATTAAGGGAATTGTTCTTAAAATAAAACCATCTTGCACTCTGCAAAGCTTGTTATAGAAAAAAAAACTATTAGAATAAATACACAAGACACATTTTCATTTTTTCCTTTCTTTTTCACCTTTTTCCATAAAACAAAGTGACATTGTCTACATCACAGGCAATAATCATGAAGGAATTTCTGAACTGAACAGAAATTTCTACCATAGCCATTCCATATAAGCCCCGTGCCCTCCCAAATCCCCTTTATACACAGAACTACACACCCCCAACCCCAACAATACTCTCCTTAGGCTTCTTTATACGTCATTGTCATTGGATTCTTCATATTACCATATATTATTAGCATAAATCTCCATAAACAGTACCCTGATTGTACATATCAAACCCTTTTTTCCAACAATTGGCAGGTGCTTTGAGAAAGCAAAGGCTTTCTTTCTTTTTCTTCATTTTTTTGTTCTTTTTCTTGTTGTTTTTTTTTTTTTTTCTGGAGTATACAGAGGCCTTGGCCGTATCTTTACATCACATGGTTCTGCGGTTTCACCCCACAGACAGAAGGCCTGGGACAGAACTGCCAGGCTGTTCTAGAATGAAGACTTGAGCAGAATTTCAACCGTTCCGGACGTCCGAGATCGAAGAAGTAGACCCTACCGTTCTAGAATGAAGAGCGGGTAAGAAGTGCTCTAGAATAAGAACTCTTAACAGAATTCAAACCGATCTAGAATGTAGAAATAGAAGCGGTTCAAAGTGTTCTAGAATAAAGGCTCAGGACACTCTTGAAAGTAAAGGTGCTTATAAGGTCCTTGGGTTGCACACCAGGTTCCGGGAAGACCCTTTTATGGATGTAGAGCCTTTTACAGCATGTTGAGTTTTTTGAAGGGAAAAAAAAAAAAGCTTCCAGAAAACAAACAGTTCTTTACAGAACGATTGATCAAAAGAATCTTCGAGGAACCGCAAATGGCGTCGCTCCAAAGAACCCTATTTGCGTCTTTACTTTCAAGAGTGCGGGAACCACAGCCGTTCCTGTTCAGCAGGAATTCAAATGTTCGATTCGAATCAAAATTCCCGACCACTCTAGAATGAAGGCTCAAGCGGAATTCCGACTGGTTCGCCCAATCCAGAATGAAGATTCGGCAAGAATTTCAACCGCTCCAACCAAACGCTCCCAAGCAGGAATTCCCAGTGTTCTAGAGAAAAGGACCCTAACAGAATTCCAACTGCTCTAAAATGCAAAGCGTCATTTTTTTACAGCTGCCGTGTATTACGTGAGAGCTAATACAGACGATAAGGCAATAAAAAGATTAAAGTAATCAGACATAATCAGACACACACACACACACACACACACACACACACACACACACACATGTTGCAAGAGCAAAGAGCACACACATTCTTCTAGGCTACAAGATAGACAGACCAAGCCTTTCACTGCTCAAACACACACACACACACACACACACACACACACACACACACACACACACACACACACACACACACACACA
>JBBPDE010000083.1:12254990-12272881 GCA_037974605.1 Nannopetersius ansorgii | reverse complement strand
GACCCACAGCAGTGCGCACTACACACTAAACCTCAGTGCACTGACGCTAGTGCGCGATTTCGGACACACCCTTGGAGACTGGGGAGGACGAGCCACCATTTTCTAAATCTGTGTTTCACATGTTTTTATGTCATACAATTTTGAGAAAGCAGCACATTGTTTTGTTTTGGGGTTTTTTGAGGGTGGGCCCAAGCTTCCGGCCTGTAATTTACATCATAATTATTGGATGAGAGCAGGAGCTCCTCTCCAATTGCTTGCTGCTTTTTGCTTGTAGCAATTTGCTGGGCTTGCCAAACGAGGAGTCCTAGGCACTTGATCACCCTTCATTCCATCCAGCAATCCATCTCTCCATTATCTGAGCCACCCATCCCTACCAGGGTCACTCGGGTGCTGGAGTTTATTACAGCAGTGATGAATCGTACAGCAAAGAAACACCCTGGACAGGTGGCCAAGCCTCTGCAGGGCATTTCTAAGATTGTATTCGTAATTCCTCCTTTAAAAATGGGTTTGTTTTGGTGACATAAACAAGCGACGAAAGCGCTGTGGCATGAATGGCTTCATGACCTCGTTTGCTCGGTCTTTGAGACACATGAAATATTTCCGTCTGCTGTCATTGCTCTCAGTGGCCGGGGTGGGGGCAAGTGGGGCAATCACATAGAGGCAAGTCAGCAAACAGGTAGTCCAGCATAAACATTTAGGTGTATATTCGAAGTAAGTGGATGGAGAGACACAATATCAGCTTGTTAACAGAGCATCAACAGGCAAATTCAATTTTTTTATTCCCTGAATGTTAGTTACATGTTTAATTGGGGCTTTTTTTTGTTTGTTTTAACCACTGGAACAACACTTTATTATTGCACAAATGTTTTGCTTTGCACTATTTCGTTTTATTTGCTGAGTTTAACGTATTGGTAAAAATATAAAACATAACATATTAATATGCCACATCTTTTGCATACGACAGAATATTTTGTTTTCTTTCCAAAATGCTAAAATCAATAAACCGTGCATTAAAAAACTTTTTTGACCAATCAAAACGCAGTGATGCGCTCAGCTCGTCTGTGGCCTGCTTTTGGCCCTGCCGTCGAGCAGCACGGGAAGAGCCCGGATACGGGACGGTTTATTTATAATGGAAAAACATTGGTTTGCCGTATAGCAGCTTGGCCTGTGTTCACACTGGCCTTTGGGCTAAACCCTGGGCTAAGCTCTTTCACTTGTGCTCTCAAGCACTGGACCAAACACATTCCACAAATTCTAAGATTATAATTTACAGGTTCTAAATGACCTTAGTTACCTAATCTGATCCCTAATCTGATCCTGGCTTTCCTGCAAATTTAGCACTTTGTTTTTGGAGATTTCTGGGTCTAATCCCCGGGAACCCAGGACCTGGTAATGTGTGCTGAGGACTACAGAGCCAAAATGAAGTAAAAGAGAAGGAAAAGGGAGGAAGGAAGAGCTGACTAGAAAGGTGCAAGACATAAACATAGAGAGGGGGGGATGAGAGAGGGGAGAGAGAGAGAGAGAGAGAGAGAGAGAGAGAGAGAGAGAGCACTAAAGCAATAATCAGGCCCGTTTTCAGCAGGAGTGAGTCTAAATGGCCATAATTATCCACAATCACCGTGTGCGTTAAATATATGCGTGTGGCTATAAGTCTGCACGGAGGAATCCCTTAGTAGCACATAAAACCCTCAGTCGTACACCGAAGTGTGGCGGCTTTATGGCTTCGACTGCCTCGACTCCCACTTACAGGCATTACATTACACTCGCACACACACCCACGCCCGCGCTCACACACTCGCTTAATTATCTATAATCAGAGAGCGCGAGTCAAAGGAGATAGCATTCGGCCACACTCAGGAATCCCTTACAAACACACTCCTTTCTCATCCGCAGCACACATTCTCACACACGCTGTGGTTTGCACCACTGCATGCGAGCTGTCATGCCCACGCTGCTCTTACACGTCGCCTCCCTGCATTAATTCGAGCAGACATACAGCAGTCCGGATACAGAAGTAGGCCATTTACTACTACTATGCTGTAAGAGGCCAGAGAAAGGCTGCCATATTAATGAACATCACCAAATGCTCTCAGATGTTTAGGAACTAAGAGTAAGAGTAATATTTTATTTATTGCCTCATTCATAACTCAAGACCTCAACACAGGTGACCCGCTGAGGTCCGAAGGGGGAATTCTGCCCGAATCCCATCGCAATTATAATATAGTAGCAATAAAGCTAACTGGAACTTCAAGTATGCGTGAGCACATACGCATCAAACAAATCATTTGTTACATTATTAGTTGCCATTATTCATTATCTGAGATGACTGCCTTGTCCAGGACTGTCGGGCACATCCCAGCAAAAGGGGGGACCCCACGACATGTTTCCAGCCCATCCCAGGGCAGACACAAACACACTGCCACACACAGGGGTCTCCGGGGACTGTGGGAGGAAACTGGAGAACCCACACGGATGCAAGGACAACATGCAAAGCCCACACAGAAAGAAACATGGCTGTCCCAAGCCAGGACCTTATTGGTGTGAGACAACCAATTTACATTATTTTATTCAGTAATATCTGAAATAATGCCTTAAACCAGTGTTTTGTTGTATTTTGTTTTCAATGTTTAAAATCTTTGATTAAACCAAGAAGGTTTTAACCTTTGTGTGGGTTTAATTACCACGAGTCATAGTTAATTTTTACATGATCATCTGTTAGAGTGAAACAGTGTGTGAAAGATATATGTATAAGGATCTCTGTTCTGATTGGCTGCCCATTATTATACTCCCAGAAGCAGTCCAGAGTGAAACACTCCTTATTACTTTCTTGTGAATGGGTGTAGGCTGCTATGTAAATATGCTGTTTTTTTAACTCAAACCATTTAAAATTAAAACAAAGCAGCTTTGTTACTATGTATAGACTGGGGAATGTACCTTGTGTTTTGAAATATTGACCCTGATCACATAGCAGGCTTGTTCCAAAACACACAAGGAAAATGCAGGCATCCATGATATTGACATGTAAATAACAAATAATATAAGGTAAAATATAATTATCTATTTACAGCTCATTTTGACAAATTTAACATTAATTTTGAGCAACTTTCACTTTTCAATGATTCTGTTTTACTGAAGTTCCCTATTCTGGACACAGAATTGCTTCCTACCTATTTGGAATTTTGTCAGGTCGTACAACAATAACATCAAATTGTAATCATTTATTCTGCATCTTCAATGTTTTTTATCACTGAATACAAATATTTCAAGCTTCGAATAGAGTCGGCTGTGTACATGTGTATTACAGAATAACTGCAAATGACTAGGAAAGGTATGAAATTGGTATCTGCGTGATATAATGGACCATAATAAGCACATCAGAAATACTTTTCATGGTCATAGAAGGTGACGTTAAAAACCTCCCTTTAATCAATGGGCATTCACAACAGAATTGATCCTCTGGGAATATCATCAGTAATTTACAGTCTGAACACCATGTACCCACAAATGTACCCACACATGAACTGTTACAGTGAATTATAATTAATTACTAACCTTTGCTGTCCTTCCTGCTAATTTGGTGGACTCTTAGTTCCTCTGACTTGAAGAAGTCGATGCTGGCATAGGTGTTGATACTGGAGTTGGTGTTGGCCCCCACTGCTGTTCCGGCCAACCCTACTGTCGACCCTCCTCCTAGTACAGAGAAGTGTGAGCCAGAAGATCCGTCCAGGTTGAGCTGAGGGCTCTCCTTACTGGCTAAGTCAAGATCGATATAGTTTAGACCTTGCTCCAGAGACGAGGATGTAGCCTGGGCCGCGGGAACTGCTGCCACCCCAGGGCCGGCGCACTGTGATGTCATTGACTGTCCAGTAGCCCAGAGGGAACTATCCAGGCCATGGCATCGAGGTGGATTGGCCTGAGGGGGTTCAGGAAAAATGGATGAGGAAGAAGAAGGAGCGAGAGGAGGAGGTAGAGGTGCCTTGAATGTGTCAGAACGGTGCCTTCGTCTTGCTGAGGATTCTGCTCTGACCAGTCGAGCACCTTGATCTGTCTTGGGGAAAGCCTTGGGTGAATGGACTTCCATGCTTTGATCCCGTTCCATAGAGGATGGCTCAGCTGTTTGGCTAGGTTTAGGGCAACGTGAAGGACTGTCTGCTGTGGCCAGTCCGAATGCCATTTCTGTGTAGTCTGTGAAAGGAGCGTTAGCCATGTCAACAGACGCCAGCGTAATTTTACCGCTCTTTCTGTGTCCCAATTCAGCTTCCTGTGCCAACTGAGGGGCTCTGGTGAGCTTCTCTCTAGCCTTTGGGGCTATTGCTGGAGCAGGGTTAAAAGAAGAAAGGGGTGTGCAGGACAGTGGAGATGGTGAGTTGCCTAAATCCATGTTGACATACTCTGAGGATGTGGAGATGGTAGTGGAGAGGGGTGCTGAGAAGCTGCGGGGTAGACTGGTACTGCCGGCTTGGCATGGTGGTTGGTATAAGGCCTTTGGATGCCCCTGCACTGCAGAGCACCCCTGATCTACAGTTGTTACTCCCCGATTGCAGCTTCCCTTTTCACTCGGATAAACAATGCTAACATATTCACCAGAGCTCTGGGATACCGTAGGTTGCAATGTCTCCCTTACTCTAGGCAGGGTGTTGGCTTTGGACATGTCCACAAAGAGGCTGAAGGGTCTACCTTTGCGCTGATGTTGATGACCCTGTTTCTGAACACCCGGGCCTCGTCTCTGCTGGTGATAGTGTTGAGTTGAGTCTTTGGGATGAGCACCCCCTACCCTGTGTCCTGTGCTCAACCTGGTTGTCTTCCCTACTACCCCAGCAGGCAATGACAGTGGTTTGTCCTCCAAGCTCTCTGTGCTTGCTGAACTAGAGGAGAACGAAGAGGATGACAGGGAGAGGTGGTTACTACCATTTGGGCCAACGGTAGAGTTACCTCCGCTGGGATAACCGCCATGTCTAACTCTCCTTCCAGCCCCACTGTCACTGCCACAAACTCCTAACCTCCGGCCCTCTCCCAGATCATCCTCAAAGCGAGTGGAGAGGGTGGTATGTTTGTAAGAGCGTGGCAAGGAGAAGTAGGAGTAGACTGTCTTGGGTTGTAGCGGGTGCTGTTCAGGGTGTGAAGGGGGTGTACTGCAGGCTGATCTGGCACTACTGGGCGACATGTTCATGTAGTCACTTCCTGCTCGACTTTCCATGCTACTCCTGCTCCCCCACATGCACCCACTCATTCCATGTAGATCTGGTGAACAGCTGCTGTTGGGGGACATGATCATGTAGCCCTCGGAGACAGGAAGCCGAATGTGCTGTGGTGGAGAAACACTGCTGTTTGGGGTCATGGCCATGTACTCATCTCCTCCCTTGGATTCTGCTTCAGACGCTGAAAGAGACAGACTCGCAGGAGGAACTGTAACTCCTGGCAGCATGGACATGTAGCCACTATCAATCGATGCATCTTCAGGACCCTCTCTCGTATTGACACCTTTATCGGCTGAATTTTCCAGTTGCCCACTTGAAGTTGTCACTGAGCTACCTGAGCCTCGTCGCGATGTGAACGACTCCCTACTGGCACTGCGAGACATCACGGCATAGTCGTCATCTTCCTCCTCTTCCTCCTCCCTGTGGCGGGGTATCAGGCGCTCATGAGCAGAGGAGAGTGGAAGAGAGGCACGCTTGCTAAGCAACTTGCGTTCAGCTTCACTATCTCTGTTGGAGGAGCGGCGAAGAACCCTACGCCCATGTGCTCGCTTGTGAGAGCTGTTACGGTGTCTCACTAGAATGCAGCCAGACGAGGAATCTACCAAAGCAGCAGGAAGTCCTGCAGCCAAGAGAGAGTGTTCACCAGGGCTGGAGCCATACTCATCAGAGGAGCCGTAGTCACTGGGTGAGCCTGACATGGACACTCTCTGTGGAATCCGAGCATAGGTGCAGATGGGCACTGTTCCCATTGGAGCTCCACCCAGACCACATTCTGAGCCATGGCCAGAGCTGGATGAAAGACTGGGGGCTGGGGAAGGCACTGGGTTGGGAGTGTATCGTGCCAGACTGAGTGTTATTTTAGCCGGAGTGGGGGCCCGTGTGGGTTTGGGTCTCAGGGTAGGAGTGGTTGAGCAAGAGGAGCCATTAAGGCTGGGACTAGTGCTGAGAGCAGTTGTTCTGCCACTGCCATCATCTGTCCGAGCCCCAATGCTGGCTGTCCGTGACCTGGAGAAGCCGTGCCGTGGAGTGGGGGATGTGTTGGTGCTGTGTGCTACTCCAGGAGTCTCTGTCCTAGCCCTCCTGGAGAAACCAACCTGGGAAGGTGGCAGATTTGGGTGGTGGCGTCGGGATGGTACGCTGATAGGGTTTGAAGCTGTGCCCCCTCCGCAGGAAGCCCCCGCCGCCTGGGTCTTGCTCCGCTGACGGAACTCTTCACTTAAGGCTTTCATGGCCTCTAGAAGGGTCTCATGCATGTTCTGTGCTACTACGGAATCTTCCACCTGCATCCAAAACTCGCCGGGACCTGTCATGGCTGAACGCCCCACTTCAATGAAGAAAAAATTCTCTGAATGGCCACAACGCCGCACGTTCATCAGCTGCAGCACCACAGCGGCTACATCCGAGTTGAGCTTAACAAAATTGACTGTCTTATCAGTAAGGCAGAGCCGGTAGACGCCAATCAGGTTCCTTGCCTGGCCCAGGCCTTTGGGCCAAAGCTTCACCTGCCAAACTTCTTTGAAGGCAGGGCCAGGGGACAGTAATCCACATTCTCCTCCACTACCGTAGTCATCAGGTGTTTTACCTACAGGGACAAAATGCAAAAAGATGACTGAGAATACATTATGGCATGCACATGCAAATATATACTGTACAAATTGGATGTGAAGCGTACATTTGAATACATAAAGTCTGTTATGGCATTTGCTTAAGTCAGCCGTGTTGGTGCAAAATATGTCAGTATTTAAATGTACCATTTCCCCCATTGCATTAGTTAGAGGGATTGACAAGCTGTTTCTATGGCAACATTTCTGCATTTCACTGAAAAACAGGGCTTATCTATATGACTTCACTGTTAAAATAGCCAAATACACTCAAAACACAAACACATGTCAGTTAGTTTGGTTCATTTCAGATCTTAAACTGAAAATGTAGAATATTCACTTTTAATTATGATTTTATAATTATGACTAAAAGACAGGACTCTAAATTAGGGATGTGCCGAGCTGAGACTATCGGCACTGATGCAACATGGACCAAAATCACTGGACTGGATATTGGAAAACAGTCTATTTCATAAATGCTGAACTACACTTTATGCCTTTGCATACAACATGCTGTCGAGAGAAAGGACACAAGTGACAGATGCCAGGACACAAGTGACAGATGAGCTGCAAGGCTGTGTTTCAAGTGGCTCCTTACTCCCTATACAGCGCACAATGTAGGAATTAAAATACGGACTCCTGCACCCAAATAGTGCACTATGCTATTATACTATTATAATATATTTGTCTAATTAAGATCCACTGGCGATTTCGCCATATATTTGGACAAACTGTATTCTAAATAGGTAAAATTTTATATCCGACATAGCGCCATCTAGAGGAAGCCGAGAGCCATTTCAGATTCAAAGTGCACCAGGACAGATGTGTTATTAACAGCTTAGGTGTTTACAAGAGGGGGAAATAACTAGTATCTGACTAGTATATCGGTATCGGCAGATACTCCAGTTTGCGGTATCGGGATTGTTATCACACATGAAAAAGTGGTATCGGGCCATCTGTAGCCTACATCCAATGTGTGCATGAACAGCATAAACAGCACTGTCTGTAACCCAATGCAAATACAACATGAATGTTAATATATAGGGTCAAAACTGCAGCATTAATTATGCATATCTGGTCGATTGTGTTTGGTGTCTGGGGTTGTACGTTGGTAGTCTGATGTCTTAAGAAAAAAAACACGCTGAGTGCAAGGAGAGAGGGGGCAGCCAGCGTGAGGAGGGCGTTTACGTACTAACAGACAGACAGTACGTGGTCTGGAGCGGCCAGTCGCTTAGCAAGGACACACGAGCAACGTTTTTAATGACGTTCCCACCGATCCCATGCCCTCGGTGGTCGGGGCGGAGGACCACCGCAACCGTAACACGAGGGCGAGATCGGTCCATCCCCTCGATGAAAACACACAGACGCCAGAACAGAAATGTAGGTTACGCACCAATGTATGGGTTGTGAGGCTGGATAGTGAAGGAGGGGGGGAGGATTAAAGGGAAAAAAACAATAACAGTCGGGCGTGCGCGCTGCTGCAGCCTCCGCTGCACAATGCGCCACCCCTCTCACTCCACTCCACACTAGACATGCCGTGTAGTAATACACGCCTGCACCAAAACACCATGCAATGCAATAGTAAAAATAACCATCTCATGCACGGAAACACAGCAGCACTTCAGCACTGCAGGCTGGGAGAAAACGAGGCAGATATGAATGAATGGGAGGGAACCCCTGCACCAACACACCATGCAATGCAATAGTGATCATACTAATAGCGTGCAGTCTCTTGCAGCAAAAGGGAAGGCTTCTAGATGTCAGCATCGCAGGCATGGCGAGCGTAAGGAAATGAATGTGAGAGTACGCCTGCACCAAAACACCAGGCAATAATAATAATAATAATAATAATAATAATAATAATAATAATAATAACATACAGACGAGGATGGATTTACAGCATTGCAGGGAGTGGACGAACGAGGCAAATGTGAATGAAAGTGAGGGCAGGTCTGCACCAAAACACCACAAAATGCAATAATAATAATAATAATAATAATAATAATAATAATAATAATAATAATAATAATAATAATAATAATAATAATAATAATAGCGTGCAATATCTTGCAGCAAAAGGAAGGGCTTTAATATTTCCAGTATTGCAGACAGCGAGAGAACGAGGAAGATGAACCAAAGCACCGTGCAAAGCAAAGGTGATGATAATGATCATTCTAATAATATGGATAATACCATGCATTCCCTTGCAGCAAAAGAGGGGGCTTTCAGACTTTGAGCACTGCAGACAGTGAGAGAACGAATGAACGTGAGGGCACGCCTGCACCAAAACACCATGCATTGCAATGGTGGTAATAATAGTAATAATTGCATGCAATCTCATGCAGCAAAATGGGGGGCTTTGAGACTTTCGGCACGGTAGGCACGGAGAGAACAGGGCAGTGTATGGTAGGATGCAGGGGTGGTTTACTTCTGCACTGGAGCTCCACCATGGCCTGGAACCAGTCGTTCTGAGCCTGCTCGGTGTCGGCGGCCACGGCGAAGCTCTCCCCGCGCGTGTAGAGCACGATCAGGTGCTTGTTCTTGGAGTCTGCGCGCTTGTTGATGTTGAAGCAGGACTCCAGGTGTACCACCTTCTTGGGCACCGGCGACTTGCTGCGGAATTTCTTCTCGTTCTCGTAGTACTCCAGGCGCGCCGGGCCGCGGTCCGAGGCGGCGCGCAGCACGAAGAAGCGCCGGTGCAGCGACTTCTGCTTGCGCAGGTATCCACTCTTGCGCACGTCCTCGTAGCTCTGCGGATCCGGCGCAGCCTGCGCCTCCATCTTCTTCTTTTTTTCTTTCTTCCTTTCTTAATATAATTATTATTATTTTGCCGTTTGTCGCGCTAGAAATCCAAGCTCATCGCGTCTCCTCCATCAGCATCGTGCAGCACCACCACCCCCCTCTCCTTCTCCACACACACACACACACACACACACACACGCTCAGCCTGGTCCTTTCCTACCACAACAACCAACACCGCCCCTATAGGCTCATATTTTTTGCTGTTTCCACACTGTCCCGTCCCACACACACACGCGCGCGCGCGCGGACGGGCGTGTGCACGTTCACTGCACTGCTTTGCACATCCCTCCGCGCGAGGGGAAGTCAGACCGTGCCATCGTGCGCGCGCGTGTTTGTATGTGTATATGCGTGTGTGTGTGTGTAAGTGTATGAACGTGTCTGTGTATTTGCGTGTGTGTGTGTGTATGCCTATATGTGTGTGTATTGTGCATGTGTGTATTGTGCATGTGTGTGTAAGCGCGTGTGTGTGTGTGTGTGTGTGTGTATGCATGAGTGTCTGTGTGTTTATATATGTGTGTATGTGTATGAATGTGTCTGTGTATTTGCGTGTGTGTTTGTGTGTGTGTGTGTATGTGTGTGTATTGTGCATGTGTGTAAGCGTGTGTGTGTGTGTGTGTGTGTGTATGTGTGTGTGAGAGGTAAAGGGAATTAGTTGATTGCAAACGTGCATGCGCGCAATAGGCCACAATAATGTAGTAATAATATATTTCCTTTGAACCCGCGCGCTAAAAGTGTTACAGCACCACGTACTGAGCTCGTGCGTGATTTCCAGCACAGAGATCGCGCGTAGGATGTAAAATTTGGGATTTTTTTGGGTAATCTCACATTTTTTAAATTATTAAATGCGGAATCCCCCCCTTTTCCATGGTCACCGCCAGGTCTGCGTGTCTCCAGAACCAGAGCGGCTGTGGCGCCACCTGCTGGCGGGCGTTTGCTTCACAGTAAAGGAAAGTGAACACGCAACGGGGAGCAGTGTGTGGGGGTTAAACCGGGGAGCAGTGTGGGATTCAAAAATCCATAGAAAAGCTGCTCTACACACACGACTGCACTCACAACACATATGGAGGCATTTCTTATTTTTACACACACACACACACACACACACACACACACACACACACACACACACACACTACAATAGTTCAGAAAATAATAGACACCTGTGCCTTGTACACACACATACACACACACAGTCGCAAATTGTACAAACAGTGAACAGATAAAAGGGGGAAAGTAGTCTCTTATTTTTCTAAGGATGTGTATATAGTTCAGGTAAATGGGAGGTTCTAAATCTATTCTGCAAGCCCTAAATCACATAGAGGTATGACGGTCTACTACTACACTTAAACACTGTTATAAGCACCGCGAGTAACTTAAATTATAGCTTTCTGCTGCCAAAGCCATCCATCTAAGGTCAAAGCTGACAAAGCTGGCTGGTCAGTGAACAGCTTCATGTAGCATGTACGTATTCGCATTTCAGCTTATGACCTTAAAGGCTCCCGTGACGTTCGCTGCCAAAAAAGTTACCGTTTACAAAGGATTATTTGATAGCCTTTACTAACCAGTAACATACACTATATTGACAAAAGTATTGGGACACCTGGCTATTACACCAACTGCAGGCTATAACAGTTTCCACTCTTCTTGGGAGACTTTCCACAAGATGTTGGAGTTTCTGTGGTAATGTGTCTCCATTCATTCTGTAGCACTTATGAGGTCAGACACTGATGCTGGAGGAGAAGGTCTGGATCACAGTCTCCATTCCAGGTCATCCCAAAGGTGCTGGATAGGGTTGAGGTCAGGACTCTGTGTGACCAGTCAAGTTCTTCCACACTGAACTCCTCCAGCATGTCTTTATGGAGCTCGCTTTGTGTACGGAGGAAGAACCTGCTGTTTTATACAGTAAAACTGTTTATACTGGCTATAGTGGTAATACTTTTTGCACATTTTTTCAACCATTGCACGTCTTATTTTACTTATACATTGAGCTGTCCACACACTCAGGACAGGTTAAATCTCACCCTTACCTTATATTATACTTCTTATTGCACTGTTTTATTTGTTTAGCAATGTTTTATGTTTTGTTGCACTATATGTACGCTATGGAACCTGAGCTTCGCCATTTTTTCTCTCTGTATACTTGCATATGGATGATTTGACAAAGTTCACTATGACTTTATATAATTTACGCAATATGACAAAGATAAGACAGTTTAACAAACAGAAAATATTATTTTTGGTCCAACCTGGTGATTCAAAGCAAAGTATGGAGAAATGAGAGCTGTCTTATCACTTTTGCACAGTACTGTGAGTTCAGAACAACTTTAAGGTTAAGGCTGCGTCCCAAAAACACTACTTTATGCACCTTTTAAGGTAGCGGTGGTGTGCTATTTTTCACACTATTAAGTGTAGTGTGTGTGATATTTGGGACACAGCCCAGTTCACACTTGGGCCCTGCGAATCGCCGCGACAGCAATGACGTAACCGGCTTGTGACCATAAAAGGAAAGTTATGGGGCGGGGCCGTGAGCCACCAGCCAGGAAGGATAAAAGCAAAGGAGCTAACTGGCTCACTTTAACGGCTTTAAACGCATTTGTGAATAAAAAGGCAAATTAATTTTTTAACAGCATATGCCTTTAACTTTCTTTTAGGTTTATTTGTTTCTCCCTACGAGGAGAGAAGTGAATAAATAACGTAAGCTAGCCGGCCAGTTAACAAACTAGGTGAAGTTGACGTAACCGGATAATGACCATAAGGGACTGTCGGGGGCGTGGCTTCGGTCGAACAGCCAGGAAGGATAACGGTTAAGAAGCTAACTCCCTCACTGTAGTGAGCACTAACGGCTTTAAATAGATATTTTTTTCCACATTTGTGCGTAAATAAGGCGGGCTGAAGATTTCAGCTGCTCGTTACGCGTCTCTCAGCTCTCTAAGTTGTGGTTATTTGTTTTCTCCTTTGAGAAGAATCGTGAATAAATAACGTTAGCTAGCCGGCTAGCTAACAGGCTTTTGGAGCTGTGAGAGGGGAAAAGGTAAACAATAACAAAACAGGAGCCGTCATAAATAATAATTAAGGGAGAGGTAACGGATGGAAATGCTGTTTGTCTCATCTTAGGTGAGATTCAGTGTCTAAAAAGGTGGTTATAGTGTGATTTTTGAGGTGAAATAAGAGGCAGGGTAGCGGGGCGTCAAGGCCGCGATGTCCGGACCGGAGGTCTCTCCGAGCGAGGCTCTGGTGGCCGAACTCTCGCTGTCATTCCGGGATGAGCTGACAGCCAGCATCCAGGGCGCGCTCGGCGTGGCTGTGGAGATCGCGGTGGTGGAGGTGACCAAGCTGGTGGCCCACGCACTGAGGGACGTCCGGGACCAGATGCACGAAACCCTCCGGGACAACAAACTCCTAGAGTCGCGGCTACGGGACGCTGAGAGCGAGCTCCGAGCCGCGAGGGGACGTCTGGCTGAGGCACAGCGTGTTCGTCCTGTCTGTGCTCGCCTTCAACCAGAGATCCACGACACCGACCAGACGAGCTCCTCCGCCACCCACGTGGACCTGAGTCCCGACCGGATCAACGAGTGCCTGGCCGAGGTGGAACAAAAATACTCTGCGAACTCCTCCGGTGAAGCCTACGACGGTGGATCCTTCTGTGAGATCCGAGAAGACGGCAGCGTCTGCACGCAGGACCTGAAGCCAGATTTGTCTGGTAAATATTACTGCGTGTAGTTTTTTCTCTTGCGTTGTTACGACAGCTGTTCGCCACTTTGTACAAACATGCATACACACACACACACTTTATTTATATATAATATATATGTATATTTTCTCCTGATCTTATTTAGATGAGGAGGAGTCTGCTGCACATCTGGAGTCCATTGCGCAACAGGAGGTTAAAAGTGAGCTGTCAGGTAAGCTTCTCCATACACTGCTCCCAAGGTGCCCCTCATGGGTGGCAGTCAACTGCTTCACTTGGTGAATGTGTGAAACCCCGAGAGAGAATTTCACACAGGGTGGTGTGTTCATGTGTGACTATTAGGGGCCACTTTATTCCTAGCACCTGTACTGTGGTGATAACTGCACGTTTTCAATAATCAATTCAAGGTTCAGTTTATGTGTAGCCTGGTACTGAGTAATTGTTGCTGTGCTCAGGATAATGAAGGATAGGATATCCTTGTTCCTGGTGTACCCCTGCATATTTTAATGCTCTTCTGTAAAGTAAGGGGGACTCGCTTTTTCTAAATTTGTGCATAATTTACACATTGGTATGTAAAGCAAGTGAATATTGAGTGGTTTGATGTAAAAATGCCCCTCTAAAGGAACTCAAAGGCCATGATGGGAACATGGGAACACCAGGACCAGAGTGGGAAGCACCGCTTTTAACTCAAGCAAATATTTTCCATTATGTTCACACAGCCATTAAAGAAGATCATCTCAGTATTGAAGAAGACTCTTCGCATTTTGAGCCCATGGGTATTGAGCCAGTCGATGAATCTGAAGCATCTGCAGCTCTGATGGAGGAGCCCGAGTTGCATGAGGCTGGCACTCAGGTAGCAGTGAAGGTGGAGAAGGCTGAGCAGTGCAGTGGCCCTGAGTCGGGTTCCCTTTCTGAGCAAGAGGAGTTTGGTTCAGACTGTCTCTCACTGGCCCAGTCAAGGTTACTGGAAGACTGGAGACCTGAATCACTGCAGCTTCAGAGCTGTCAGTCAAACGCATACACTTCCCCTGTCAGCAACACTTTGGGTAAGTACAGATGTAATGCACACATGCCAAGTCCCAATCAGAAGACTTTAGAGGAAACTGCTTATGTACATAAACAAGAACAGTATAAAATGTAAAGTCTAAATAAAAACACTGTAGAAACACTGAAAAAATAGCAGTATTATTGTCATGTATTTACACAAAAACGTGTAGTTGTTATAAATACTATAACACTGATTAATTATTAATTAGTGTTCATAATTTCCCTTGACAGAACATGAGCTACAGTTCTGTGCAGACCTGGTCCATGTACAGGTTTTGCTTTTGTGCTAAATTTAACCTGTGTAGGAAGCAAAACCATAATCTTGCCTAATACAAATTATGGCGTTATATTTAAAGAGTGTATCCTGTATCTTCTAACTTGTCTAGGTATAATCCAAATATATTATAAATGTAGGTTAATTTCACAGAGGTGGTTCAGACTTTTGCATACATCAAAACATGTCTGCTGCACTCATTTACACACCAATACTTTTAACAGTTAAAATTGTGCTTTTGTTGAACCTCAATTCATCAGAAAACCCAGTAACTCACCTGGATCTGGATCACCTGGTCACCCTGTCAAACACTATGATTGGTTGAAGGATCATTTCCATATTGCAGCCTGTTGCAAATTTTGTTGTTCTCAAATATTGAATCTGTGTTTGCTTCATGTCTCTCGCTCTCCATCAGCTGATCCCTCCATCTTCCCAGGAGAGATTCCAGACCTGGACTTTCTCACATCCCCTCCCTCCAGCCAGCCAGACCCATTTCCTGACCTGCCGCGCTCACACAGAGACGCCTCCTCCCACTCCGGCGAAGCTCCTCAGCAGCTTTACGCTGCCCATGGCTCAGGCTACTCGCAGCATGTCTGTAAGCTCTGTGACCAGTCCTTCCCTCGGCAGGAGGATCTGCGCAGGCATCGCAGCCTCGTGCACCCGAAACAGTCCAGCCATCACCACAAAGGGCCGAAGCAAAGCCTGTTTCCCCCGGGCCGCAGCCCTTACCACTGTGCCCTGTGTGGCCGAGACTTCAACCGCATGGAGCACCTGAAGATCCACCAGAGGATCCACACCGGCGAGAGGCCGTACGCGTGCACCGTCTGCAGCGCCCGCTTCCGCCACTCGTGGGCACTAAAACGCCACTTCCGCATCCACACCGGGGAGATGCCGTACCAGTGTGGGCAGTGCGGGAAAACCTTCCGGAATTGTGGTGGGCTCAAGTTCCATCAGAGGGCACACGCCAGGGGACAGCTGGCCTGACAGACATGAAGTATGGATGTTTAAGTAAACCCTAAATGAAGTTTAGGGTTTAAGGTATGCAAAGGTTAATTCGCAGCGCAGGGTACAGCTTCCACTCTGATGTGCAAAACTGTTTGTATGAGTAAGTTTTCTCTAAAAAAGAAAAATGTTTTAGTGTTTTGCTACTGGCATGCAGCTGGTTGCATTGCTGGACATTTAGCTACTTGTAAAATTCTAACCAGAACAAGACGCGCAGTGTTTTTCAGTATTTATTTTTTATTACTTTTAGTTTTTTTTTGTAGTTCAGTCGTGTTGAGGAAGGACTCTAAAAGCTGGACAAAGGTGACATGACTTCCAGTGAGAATATTCTCATGTCTCCTCTGCTGGGAATAGATCTCGTGCCACAGCTTTCTCGCCCTGCAGATTGAGCAAAGAACTCAAGGTTTCTGAGAACATTCCACTTGCTCCTACAGTACTGTGCAAAAGTCTTAAGCACCTGGGAAAATTACACTTAGAAGCTGTTTTCTGCTGACCAGTAGTAAAGTTATAGTTAAAACTATTGAGCAGCAGTGTTGCTAGTATTAAGTCAATAATATTGCAATAAAAGGAAATATCAATGTCGAGAACAGTTTTAAGTTTCGAGTTATATAGTGGTTTTATGTTCAACAAAATGTTATTTTAACCATTTCCAGACCGTTTTCCTCATGGATGTCCAGTATTACTTTTAGTTCCATCAAATAACCTGGTTTTAAAGTTAGGGCTGGGCGATTTGGCCTAAAATCAAAATCTCGATGAATTGAACATTTGAACTCGATTACGATTAATGAACAATTATTTTATTTATTTTTTTGCCCTCATAGTTTTGTACAGTAAATATGCTCACATATTACAAGTGAGAGGTTTCTGAATGAAGGGTGCATTACTTGATTTTAAAATAACTGAAGGAAACACACACACTATCTACTATCTATATTGTTAAAGGGAAAGTAATCGAAATAATCGACCTGGAAAAATGTGATCGATTATAGGTTCTGAATGTCGATTTCGATTACTTTTCGATTAATCGCCCAGCCCTACGTAAAGTGTAAGATTTTACACTTGTGAACACACCATAGTACAGTACAGCGGCAGCCAAGGAGCAGTGTGTGGGGATGGAACCTCACTCAAGAATAACAGGGATTCAAACCCACAACCTTCTGATCCTTCTGATTGCTCTTTAGCCACTAGACCACTATGCTTGTTTTAGTTAATCAGATTTAATTAGATGTGCTGAAGCAACACCTGTGTTCTTCTAACCAGCTCATAAAATATCAACAAATTTTTGTAACTTTTATTGTTTGTTTGTATTTATTCTAATGTCCTCTTGCATTTTTGCTGGCAGAAAGAAACCCACTGCTGATACAAATGGCTTCAAACAGTGAGCCTGAGGCTTCTGCACAGTGCTGTACATGCAGGTTGTACCGTATTGCGGTAATGTGGCATCTCACGCAACCAGCAGCAGTCCAAGAGGGCTGGTGATCAGGATGCAAAAATTGTACTGTTGCTCCTTCAGAAATATGTTAAGTGCCTGGTGACAAAAAAATGACTCTGCAAATAATGTTGCCTTCTGTTCCATGTTTTATTTGTTTTATTTCAGACCTCAATACAAACGTTTAAGCCGAAGTGGCTTCAGTGTGTTTGTTTCAGCATGTCCCAGCCCTTCCATTTTTTCTTTTTAGGTCAAAAGATTACATACCCACACGGCAAATAATACAGAAGTCCATATACTCTACAGAGAACACAATTCTGTACATTTCATTGGACACCTACTGATTATTTGCTGAATTATTAACATATTGAAACAGATGTGGTCTGTGCAGAAGTTGTGGTGCATTTAAGTAACATTGATGTATGTTAAATTCAGCAAATAAACAAACTGTGCTCTAAATGGATGTGTTAACTTGGTGTCAACTTTTAGTGATGTTTTTTAGCTAGAAAAACAACAAAACTTGTCAACGAAGTGCATGCCAATTTTTGCACACGACCGTAGTGCAAATCACATTGTACTTAATTGATAATATGCGAGTTTGAAAAAAGCGTCTCATAGAAATTTCCAGATTTCTCATTATGCACAGACATGGATTAAAGTTCTCCGTTGCTAGGATGGATTTCCATCAACTGAGAGCACTAAAGGTTAATAATGAGATTGATGCAGAGCTGAAGGGAAAAATGGGGAACGAGGGGTGGAGCTGAACAAGCTTGGGCAGACAAAGTTCTGGAAAGGCTCTTTTTCTTTGGTTTAATTACGATTTAATTATTTTTCCTAAAAATAAAAATGA
>JBBPDE010000083.1:12133834-12148963 GCA_037974605.1 Nannopetersius ansorgii | reverse complement strand
TATAACATGACTGTAGCATTAATTTTATATGCAACCAATACACACGAACATAAAACTTGCAGGACGCCCTGGTTGAATTCATAAAAAAAAAAAAATGCACTCATTGCCAGGGATAAACAAAAGCCCCTCCAAAATATGAGTACAGTATGTATTCCTGATAATAGAAAACAGTTAATTAGCAATGGCAACGAATGTATTGTGTTTTATATGATTTCATCTGGAAGTTTTATATGATTTCAAACCTGTAGTGGATAAGTCATGAGATATTGTATGTCCTCTTGATACTTGGAATAAACAGTGATTACATATCGCTTGTCTAATATACCTCAGTGAAAGTGTGAAATAGGTCCACATAGCCAATATTTTTCACTTTTTATCCGCTCTTTCATATTTGAATGCCCTGCAGGGCAGGATTCGAAACTTTGTTCCTCATTGTAGTACCATTAACATTATTTAACATGTCTAAGATTTTATACTTCCTCAGTTCCCTAATATCCAGCTAACTGCATAGGTGCTAAAATGTCATGTAAAGAAAGTGCTGACTACTGAGTGGTCAGAAATAATGGTCCACATGACTCGGGAGATCCTTGGAAGTCCTGCACAAACCTTATAGTTTTAAAAATTGCTCTTGCAAAATCTTGCCTATTCTTGATATTCCGTAAGGGTTTTCCATTCCTACCGTGTTTGTTGCATTGAGGATGATGTCACCATCTACACTGGGGCTTAAATGCAGTGGACAACCAACAAAATACCAAATGGCATGCCATTTTCTTTTAATGTATTGGTAACAACATGGAGAATATGACAATGCTCAAGAGTAAAAAGTGTTTGTTGATGGAAAACATGCAACATTTAGAGCAGCATCTCGACATCACATTACAGACCACCCGTGCACAGTAGCTGAGTCACATAATCACAACTCACATTAAAAAAAATGGGTATAAAATATAAAATCAATGTTGAAAATTTCTTTAAAGTGCATGAACTTGTTTTTTGTGCTTTTCTTGTTTTTTGTGCTTTTCTGGAACTCTTCTTATGTTTTATGTATGTTAGAATGTATAACATCAGAGTTTCAACTATCTGGTGAAACTATTTGGAGCATTAGCTTCAGGTTTTGGGAGCAGGTTAAGGTTAGGATTGAATTTAACTGAATCTGGCAGTGACGTGTGTGGGCATTCGTGGTACTACTCATCTTTTGGTGCTGATTTACATTCCATACTTATCTCTCGACACACGACGAGCCTCGAATCATCGGCTTCTAAGAGATTCGCCACCGCTTTTGGCGTTTTCTCATCAAGGCGTGTCGGTTTGGGCCTCGCGCGGTTTCACCCCCTTCGTCGTCAATTCTTATGATTCTGTGTGATGCGGTTGCCGTGCACACCCGTCCCCTCAATCCGCTCGCCCCAAAGAACTTTTTAATTTTTTAGTTTCAAATTAGGGTTTCGTTACATATACTAGATAATTATCTGAACTTTATTTAAAGGCAAGGCGAGTGTCTATAAAACATCAATGGCCTATTCGATGTGTTATCAAAATTTCTAATTTAAGTGAAAAAAATGTAAAAAAATCTAGATACTAGGACTTTGATGCAGTGTTGGGTTCCCTTGTACATTATTAGCGAAGTTATCATTGTGCATGAAAGTGTTCTCTTGATATTCTCAGTTTTACAACAGTTTCCGATATTTTATAATGCTATTGATTCCTCTTTACTGTTCACATTCTGCTACATTATATACTGAACTTGCTTTTGTTTGCTATATTTGTTTAGCTGCAATATACTTTTTGGTATTTGTATTGCCTTGATTTAGCCTTTCCTTTTCATTTTAATTTAAACGTATTTCGTAAATTCATTGCACAGTATTACAGTTTGACTCAGGAGTTAATTTCACATCTTGTATGTGTCACCACTATATATGTGATAAACATGGAATCTGGAATCTTGAACATCAACCGAAGGCAACAGAACAGGGTTTTTTGTTGGTTGCTCAACTCTTCAGCCTTTCTCACCAGTGAAACATCACGGCTTCCCACTCGGAGTGCTGAACTTGGATGCTTTCGGGTTGTTTATTTGGTGGCCGAGAGCTATTTTGTCTGTGGTTGCATCCCTGACGGCAGTTTCTTTCTTTCTTTTTTGTTTTTTTGTTTTTTTAATCTCAACTTGGCACCAGGGTGGCTATTTGTCCCTTTGTCGCAGAACTCGTCTTCCTCCTTTTGACCCAGCCGCCATGTCTCCGCTTAGCGGAACTGTCCCGCGCCGTCCAGCAAGTAAACAAGACGCCTGGTGGCTGCAAACGAATGCCTGCAGTTTATTCCCTTACCTCCGGATTAACTCGTCTTACGGATGGTTTATTGGGACTATAAGTCAGGGGGCGCGTCACGGGCCACAGGTCGTGCGTCTGTTGCATTGTGAATGAGGTCACACTGGCCGGCGAGAAATCTGGCAGTGACGTGTGTGGGCGTTCGTGGTAGTACTCATCTTTTGGTGCTGATTTACATTCCATGCTTATCTCTCGACACACGGCGAGCCTCGAATCATCGACTTCTAAGAGATTCGCCACCGCTTTTGGCATTTTCTCATCGAGGCGTGTCGGTTTGGGCCTCGCGCGGTTTCGGCCCCTTCGCCGTCAATTCTCGTGATTCTCTGTGATGCGGTTGCCGTGCACACCCGTCCCCTCGATCCGCTCACCCCAAAGAACAAGGAATATTTGAGTGCGCGTCTCTTTCTTGTTTAAACTCTTACAGGGCCACCCAGCGATCCAGTGTTTACCAGCACTCCGGCTTTTCGACGATAACTTGAAATCAGAGTTCACAAAGCCCTTTCATCCTCCCTGTATCTCTCTGTGTATTCTAAATACTGTCAAGACACACACACACACACACATACAGCACCCATGGTTAGAAAGAATAGGCCTCTCCCCCCTCGACAGACCACAGAGTTGTTTAAAAAGCTTTTCATAGTCCGAGGCATGTAATTTTCTATGAGGGAGACAAGAAGAGACAAGCCAGTTCTTTCTGTGAAAGAGATTTTTAATTGATTTGTGGGAGTCATAAATTTTGCCGAGACGGCTTTTTCGCTTTCTTTTCTGTTTTCCCTTTGCAGGCGTTTAGGAAAGGCTAACGTTTTTTACAGCTGTGGGTAACTTTATGTACCAAAACTGAAGCTGCCACTATCCAAAGCAAACACGCCTCAGCGCCCAAACAATTAGCGTGATGAATAGGAAATGGTGATAAATGTTCAGCCGCGAGTCGTTTCGCTTCAGCGAGGCCTCGCGGGCCTGTCATGCCGGTGGAAGCGAGCGCCGGGTCCCTCGGAAGCGAAGGGCCACTTTCCCGTCACTGGGCTTTTTCAAACCTTTCGGGAAAATCAAATTTGAGGTTGCAAGCGAGGTCCCCTTTTGAAAAGCAGGCAATTATCTTTTCTCATTGAAGGGCAGGCCTTTCCCTTGCCCTCATCTCAGGGGAGAAGGATTATGGACTGATTCTTTTTGCTTTTTTTTTTAACATCTCGTTTGTAATTTATAATGTACTGCCTTCCATCTTTCCATCTGAGCCACTGACACTGATGCTTAACCCTCTACATGCCATCGTCATCACCAGCATATTAATTATTGCTCATTTGTAGCCAAAGTGGAGAAATTTGGTCAAAATTTGGTTTTATATTCATACTATATTCAGATTTGCAAGAATAATTGAAGATTTATAATGATTGGAACATTATGACGTGGTCACATTTTGCACATTTGACAACTTTGCTTTTAAAGGAACAGGTTTAAACTATTATATCAACCAATACTAATATTCTATGGGTTCCGGACAGTTTAAAGGATTGCATAATTTAGTTGCAGAAGGAACAAAATTACAACAAAAGGAACAAAATTCATATAAAAAATACGTTTGGTGTGCTTAAATACATAGCAATAGCAATTACATTGTAATTACACATTCATTACATTGTAATTACATCAACATAGCTATATTTATTGATGCCTTCTTCTGTTTCCCAACACACCTAAAATCAGTTTACATTTTAATGTCTAGATTATAATACCTATATCTATGAGCTGTTATTAAATATCCATTCCTTGACTATGTAATTATTAATTTAATTCTGTAATTAGCTTACAAAAACAACAGCATTGACTCTAGATTTATAAGGGTCAAATTATTTGCCATAACCCAGGTCACAGTGGTCTTAAGATGCAGGCCTAGCCCAGATTCTGCGTGAGATAATACAGGAGTTATGGCCATACAGAGCTTTAGGGGCATTGGAGAGTGTCTGGACCCTGACATCCCCTTATAAACGGGCTTTCCTGCCGTCTAGACAAGTCACACACATAAGCATGCAAAAACACACCCAAGGCCACATGTAGAGACACATACGTACAATAACGTGTCAACAAAAATACCTTTAGACCAGCTGAGAAGTTTCCCCTCCTTTTTTAAGGATAAGAATTAAGAGCAAGGGATGCCCCCCCTCCAAATAAAACACAGAGCAGGCCTAAAATAAACTCATTACTGTCTCCAGACCGTGATATTTATCTATTTATATCTGCTGTTTACTGTCTGCCTAAATAGCTAGGTGAGTCCTTTCTCTTTAGGAAACTCCTTTAGTAAACAGATAGTGGGTCGCATTGTGTGGCGAACAATTGACACTTTCAGGGGGGAAGGGGATGCCCTGGAAATGGCTCTGAGGTAACGTGATATAAATAGGTTCGAGATACAATTCATGCTGTGCTGGTGATGTTAACGGCCCTGACAATGCGTATGTGGCCACGGCGGAGTTTGATTCGGGTCATTCGGGTTTTGAGGTCACTTTTTGTGCCACTCAAAAGAGGCTTTGCTTCGCTTTAAGTGTGATGTTGGCTCCAGGACCTCATTGTGAAATGTAGACCTTGAAACTGAGTCTGTTATTGACTTAGAAAGTTAAGGAAGACATCAGGCTCTGTCGAAGAGCTGCAGTAATTGGGTGATCAATATGTCACAGATAAGACTGATTATGAAAAAAGTTATTTACCTAGAAATCACATGAGTCTTTCGACTAGTCCAACCTCCTAGTCTAACCTCACCAAGTTGTTTGACAAAGTCTTTAAAGGTATGAATCATTCAAGCAGAGCAAAGAGCCTCTAACTGAGGTCCTGAACCGGTGACGAACCAGGAGCAGATGATTCCAGATGATCATGCGGTGATCAGTATACTGGTGGTGCTGAATGCTGAGTGGGCGGAGCTCCTTGTATCTTTGCAGCCTGTCTCAGTAGAACATTTGATCTATTCAATATGCCAACAATAAGAGGCATATAATTGAATTTTTGTACCAAAATGATGATTCATAGAAATAGGGCTATAGGGCTGCCAATCAAATTGAGAGGGATGCATGATCTTAGGTGGATGTGTTAAATAAAATAGACCAAATTAATGCACAGTCCATGCACATTCATTATTAACACCAGGTTGAGGCACCTTTTTCGTTTCTTTGTTGGTCACAGCCATGCAGCTTCACAGATCTGCTATAATGCTGTTGAACACTTGAGTAAATGTAACTCTAAAGTTCATGAGACTTGAGGCCAGGGTGCCTGAGCCTTGAGATTGAGGGACTGGGCACTTACCAAGGGTCTAACTGAGATCACTTACCGAGTTCAAACAGCTGCAGGTTCTATTTGTTGATGCGTGGAAACAATGTTGATAAATTAGTAGCTTCCCAACACCCCCCATTTTTTATAATTGTACATTGTTTACTAATTTTTCCATTTAATTTGCTTGCATGTACAGCACTGTATACCTATGTCACTTATGTTAATAACAGCAGTGCCTGCAAAAACACAAGTAGTGGAGAGTGGGGTGAGTTGTGCCCGTTAAAGTGACTTTAAAGCAAGGCCATGACAGTAATGCTTCCAACTAAATTATGTACATATATTTCAGGATGTGGTGCATCTCTGGGAACAATCACTTTGGGCCTGAAATATAGTATTTAAGAAATACAGCTTTCTAAAAAAAGTTGTCTCGTGGCACAACATGCCTTCGGTGCGGGCCATTGGAAAGAATACACTGGGATAAATGGTCCCATTGATTATTGAAGTAAAACAGTATATTGTGATCTCAGAAACTCATTTAAGGTTTATTTAAAGTTATTTTACAACATCAAAGGTCAAGAACTCCCCACATTGTGTCGATTAAAGGCAGGAGCTCTACCAAGAGAGGTTGCTTCAGGAGTGTGGCATGAGAAATGGTGACGTGCTTTAAAGGCCGCAAATCAATCACATCATAGAAAAGGTTAAAAGTTGCTCAGCATTATTAGTTTTTTAGCTTAAATGAGCTTATCTCACCTGCAATGAGGCTCTCTTTTTTGCAGGATCAGTAAAATGGCTGACTCTGAGCAAATCTGTGCTCACATTTTCTTCTATGATTGCCTAGAAACAAGGGGTGGCACAACTCACCCCACTCTCCCCTAAACATAAAAAAAAAAAAATGCCAAAAAAAAAATTAAAAATGAGAATAAATGCAAACAAACAAGAAAGCAGTAAAAATGATCTGTATTTCTTTCGTTTTTCTTAAAAAATAGTCATAAGGTTCCAGATTTCTGCTCTATTCCTCCAGTCGTGTGGATTTATACAATTCCATAAACAACAAACCTAATTTAATCTACTAAAGAGCCACCTGATGGAGCTACGAGCAATGCTGGGCATCCCTAAGGAAAGTGCTCTGGGAGCGGTTAAGTGAACACTTTGCCATATGTAAAAACGCTGTATTGTTTGTATTTATTGTAGTATTAGTATTTTAACGCTATCTTAACACTACTGCCCAGGATTGCACTGTACTGTACGTGCGGTCACTGATGTAAGGGAACTGGGTAAACAGTGTCAGTTGGGTGGGCCTCCGCCTCACCCCACAGCACTCGCACCTCCACCGGTCACAGCCACTTTACGAGCCTCCTGCTGTTTACAGCCCGCTGCAGTGTTGGCTGTCATTATCCAGAAGTAATTACTCTCTCAAACACCTTCAGGCTGTGTGAGGGAGTCGGACGGTTGGTGGAAAAACTCTGAAAGAGGGCGAATGGTTGTGTATATGTGTGTGTGTGTGTGTGTGTGTGTGTGTGTGTCTGACCAGAGGAGTATCTGCTTAATTTGTCAATGACTAACGCAGCTGTCCAGCTCGTGTGTCCGTCCTTTGATGTGGCTCTGCAAACAGTGGAGTGGGAGGGTGTCCAGCGTCCGGAGAGGCTCCTTATCTCTCCCAAAGTGCACCGCTGGCCTGATAATGGGTTCCGACGGACGGCTGGACCCCATGCGCTTATCTCCTGCCTCTTCTTGGTCTGACCCTTTAGACCACGTGGGTTCCTTCCTGCCAAAATGTGCCTTTAGGTTTCAAAGTTTTCCCTTGAAATCTTTCTTATTTAGTTTAATTATTTCTCCGTGTAGCCTGTTTTTTTTTTTTTTTTAAGTCAAGAATTCGTATTGTAAATTTACAGTTAATTTTACATTTGTGGTTGTAAGCAGAAGGTATTTGAATCTGATGACAATCAGCAACATAATCTGAAAGCTTTATTGATCCCAGAGGAAATGTTAGGACAGCACAGACAAACAGAGACAGGAAGACCAGAACAATATAAATAAAAAGAAATTGAGAGAGTCGAAAAAGTCAAAATGGAGAAGGATTGTGTAACGTTTGTAAGAGGGGGTTTAAGTTGGGTACAATGGGAATCAATGCCGTTAAATCGCATATGAAGTCTGAGGGACACAAATCGGCGCTAAAAGGCGAGATAGCAATGAAAGCAAATGAATTAAGGCTCTGTAATTAAGTTTAATTGTAATTGCTTTAGCTCCTTAATTTTCCATACAGTTTCAGCCTCTAAGAGTTCGAAGTTTCAGAATTGTTTTCTGTTCAGACTTAATGATATTTGAAATTTTGAAATCTGCAAATAAACGCTGACATGTAAAGCGTCTCCTGATCCATCTCTAATTCTGTTCAGCAGAGGAATATATGTTCATCGTTGCCTCATTGTAAGACCGCATGAAAAAATGCATTATAATATACACGCATTCATACACAGGCATGTTAGTTATTTGTTGCGTATGGCATTAAAAATGTTATAAATGGCATTAAAAAGGGCATTAAAAGGCATTAAATAAGATTTGAAAAGTAATATTGACATTGTGAAGATATTTTACAAAATAAGATCCTGAAAAGTCTTGATAAACGGTAAGGAAATGGATAGAAAACATCATTAACTAATTCCTAATGTAATAAACTCGTTTTTTCATTGGGTATTTTTAACTATCCCTGCATTTTAAATCGAATTAATTTCGCACCTTCCACCAAAACAGAGTGAGATCAAGAGGGAGCAAGAAAGTTGACTGAGTCAGCCATTCAGTGGCAATGCCCTAACTAATACCACGTTCGGACTCTGAGCAACAAAACAAGTCTCAACACTGTTGATCTGACAGCTCACTAGGACAGCATGGGGAGGAGAATGGAAATCCATTTCTTTAAACGATCCCTGCCCTGTTTTCCTAACGCAGGCCAGGTCAAGCTGACAGGCCAGCATGTGTCTGAGATTAGAGCTTTGTGGCTCACGTTAAAGTGTGAGTCAGGCTGGTTAGAAACTAAAATGGAGTGGAATGGTGTCATGGCTAGGCATAAAATAAATAAAGGGCATAAACGGACAAACGTCTCTCACTGCTACAGTGAAATGGTGTGATGAATGTATGGTCAGATCGTCAGATCTTCACATCCATGAATACCTGTAGCTTAAGCAATGCAATTACAGGTCAAACCAAGAAAGGCCATTCAAGAAAAATGGCCCAGATCCATCCTATTGCTTCCATATCTTTGGGGTTTCTAGCATCAGTTTGAGAAGCAGGCCTTGATCAAAAGACAAAAAAAAAGAAGTCCAGAAAAAAGTGACAGTATTTTCAGGGATCTTGCTGAAGCTGGAAAGATCTTCTACTTCTGTATAAATGGACATGAATGGCTAAAGCTCTCTCCCTGATACTTACAGTGGGATGGTGTGATGAATGTATGGTCAGAGCTTCAGTCAAGTCCTTTTGTCAAATCCATGAATACCAGTAGCTTGAGCAGCGCAATAACGAGTAAAACCAAGAAGAATTGAACAGAACTACCCCGTTTCTCAATATTTTGGAATATTATCCAATATTATTAACATCATTTTGAGAAGCAGGCATTGATGAACAGGCTGAAATCTCCAAACCAAGCGTGTATTAAATAAAAAACAAGGATTGTTTTATCTTTAATAATAAAAATAGTAATAATAATAATAGTACATTTTATTTATAAGCGCCTTTCACTTTACAGAAGTTATCCAGAAATAAAAAAATATAGAATAGATGAGTTAAATTAAGAAGAGTTTATAATCCTTGTGTTATTCTCAGATATATTCAGGGAGGGCGTTCCATGTTGGGGACCTTACGCACAGTTAGTTTAAGTCCATCTCCATGAATACGGCGGGCCAGCTGAGTATCTTTAGGCATGATGGTGACTCTCTTGGCGAGGATGAGAGTCTCCAGCACTTACCGTTTATGCATTTTTGATGTCTACTATAACTGGAGAGATCTGACAAAGGGAATCATTCCTTGTCTCTCTTTGTTTATGATGTCCTCCAGATTCCAGAATGTCATCATGTGAAAGTAACACATCCTCCGAACCAGTCATTTTGATTGATGCTGATTGGTTTGACAGCTCCAAAACACACTACTAATCTAATTCAGTTCCTTCAACTCCTGCATACCTGGAACTTCATTCAGAGCAATCGAGTCCAAGACAATTTGAGAAGAATACAACCAGCCCTTGCAACCATAACTTGGCCAATTATCCCATCAGCAAGAGTGCCAGGCCCTGATGAAAAGACTGGACTTCAAAACTAAACCCCTTCCAGAGAGAAGCCTGGGGAAAAGTGACAAGAGACGACTCTTATTTTATGGCATCTTACTGCTGTCTGAGGCCGGAGCGATAATCAGAGTCACCCTAACCCTGCGCCATCTCTCCTTTTGTCTCTCCGGCATGGTTGGAATATCTGAGAAGATCTTATCAGGTGTGTTTTTGTTGCAAGAGGAGGCCCACTGTCTCCTGTACGGCCTCGACGGAGTGTCAAAGCTCAGCCTCTTCAGCCTGAGCAGACGACTGAATTACCGGCCTGTCAGCGCCTCCTGCTCCCCGGCTAAATCTGGACAGGAGGTTTTATGTCGCACGGCTGTTATAAAGACCAAAGAAATGTCGGTGGATCAAAACATATCAAAGCTACCTTGCAGTTCTTGCGTCTTTTTGGACGTTTGATTTCCTAAACTGCTTGGAACAAATCAAGATTTAAGATTCAATTTGTCACATACAAAGAAATACAAGTAGAACGCGTTGATACTTTTATCAGTGATATAAATGCCATCTTCCAACATTTGAGTGGTTCTTGGTTTGTTTAAATCAGAATCAGAAAACTTCATTGATCCTGGAGGAGATTGCTTATGTTACCACTGCACAGACACACCTAGACCAGAATAATATAAAACATAAAGAGTAAAATAAAATTAAACCTCAATATTAAATAGACTATGCTGTAAACACAAAATGCTGGGGTATAAATAACATAGATAAATAACTTACAGTCAAACTAATTACTTCTTAAACCACAAATAGTGGTTTGCAATCGTTCTCTATATTGAGTTTGTTACTGTATGTAACACAGATCAGTAATACTGAAAATTTTGACATTTTTACTGCACAAGTACAGCGTGGAACCCTGAAACATCAGAGCTGGCCTTTTGTTCTAAGGCAGGAAGTGTATTAAAGTCATTATTTGTCGACTGGACTGTTATAGAAATCCCCATTTCCAACATTTGAAGATGTACATCAGCTCATGGTTCTTGGTTCCTTTTAAATGTTTGATGTCCTCAACAAAACAAGATTCAAAATTCAAGAATCACAATTCGAGAAAAGTCATTATCTGTGGTATTTTCACTTCTCAAACCCTGGAATATGTTATATAAACCCTTTTTTCCCAGCATTTGAGTATGTACATCAGCTTAGGGTTCTTTTTGGATTTTTGATTTGTAAAATAGCTTGGAACAAATCAAGATTGATGATTTTATTTTGTCACATAAACACTCATGCAAGTAGAGCGTGCAGTGAAACGGGCCCCAGAGTCATCCTTTTGTTCCGAAGAAGGATAAGTCATTATTTGTGGTACATTTCATTCTCAAACCCTGGACTATCTTATAATAATTCAGTTTTATAACATGTGAATATGTACAGCAGCTGATGTGCAATCGGATGCTGGTCTCAGTCTCTGTTGTAAGTTATTCATTCATGCTGGCTGTTCTCAAATAATCAGGCACGTCTTATCAGTGGCACGTCGCACTGCAGGGACACTGGAGAGTGGCCTCTGTTAATTGGCCCCAGTAAAAGTAACGTCTGACCACTCTAATAAGCAGTTTACCCCCAGCTCCCAGCAACGCACTCTCCTTGTTCCCCAGTCTCATATTAATTACTAACGGGGTCTGGTGATATCATGAGGCAGGAACGCTGCCTGTCTCTCCTTGCGCCAACCGTGCTGTAAATCAGGCTTGCTTTTCAAAGGAAGGCCGCAAGGTCCACCTGTCAGCGCGGCCAAACATGCACAGGGCCTGTGTCCTCCAGCTCAACAGCCTGTTTTTTTCTGCAGCATTTGGAATGGGCCTGGCGTATTTTGGTGTGACAAAAGAAGCTCAACATATGAAGTCAACCCTACTGAACCCAAGATTATTCCGGTGTTAATCTCAAGATCTATAGTCTTTTATCTGCATAGTTTTTTAAGAAAAGAGGTTCTTGAATGGTTCAGTACAGAGTGAATGCTGTACTTCCTTATCCGCACTGAATCCTAGACTGATTCTTCCAATCAGTTATTCTGTAACCACACGTTTACCTTTACGTTGACGTTTACGGCATTTAGCAGACGCTCTTATCCAGAGCGACGTACGTCTATTAAAAATGTCAATGGTTCAAAAAGACAGTGGTATAGAGTAGGGATGCACCGATTGATCGGCCAGTGATCGGAAACGGACGATTTTTGGCCTGATCACTCACACGTATTGCCGATTTCAAGCCGATCTTTTTTGGGGGGGGGGTTATTTATTTGTTTATGTATTACATTTTATTTATTAAAATTTTGTAAAGGAATTT
Organism: Nannopetersius ansorgii; assembly: GCA_037974605.1. Taxonomy (NCBI): domain Eukaryota; kingdom Metazoa; phylum Chordata; class Actinopteri; order Characiformes; family Alestidae; genus Nannopetersius; species Nannopetersius ansorgii. The sequence goes on along the minus strand of JBBPDE010000083.1, from coordinate 12,136,804 downwards.
TGTTCTGAAACACAAAATTAAAGAATATTAGATTTTTGTTTGTATTTGCTGTAGAGCTGCCACTATCATAGGTCACTATTATAAAAGTAACCAGTAAACAGGGAAATAACGACCACATTACATTAAAACAGTCGAAACCCAGCAGCTCTAATTTTCTGTTATCTGGAGGGAAAAATCGGTATCAGAAAAATTGATATCGCCTGATCACACTTACAAAATAATCGGTAATCAGAATCGGCCAAGAAAATTGCAATCGGTGCATCCCTAGTATAGAGTGACTATTAATATCTGAAATTTTAATGAAATACAGTGTTAATCTTGAGCTTTACTGTCTGCATTACTGCATTATTCTGTAACCTAACCTTTAAGAAATGAGTTCTTTAATGGTTCTAAAGATAATGAATACCGTAAAGTGTGAATGCAGTACATCTATGGTTTCTTAACCCCGCTGAACCCAAGACTGATTCTAAAGAGGGTTCAGAGAAGCTTTCTTGGTATTATAAAAGTAATTTTTAATATCAATCTAGGTTATGAGGGTGAGGGTCTGACATAAGAGCCCATTTAAGGTTTATTAATATCTTAAATCTGTACAAATATAATTTGTTATATTAACAAATTATATTAATATATTAATATATTAATATGTTATATTAATTAATTGCAAAGTTCCCTGACGAAGATTTTGTTAATTTACTTACATTTAGAAAACGGTCATCTTTTGACTGGAAATGTTACAAATTCATTATAAAATATGCCTCAGATTGACTCTTTAAACTCTAAGTAAGCTATTCAGTTATTAATGTTACTGCTTGTTAACTGTAAACCTATTATAAAAGGTGTGTAATTTTGGAGAATGGACCCACCAAACTTACCATCTTTCTTTTTTCCTTCTTTCCTTGTATCATTCGTCCTTTCTTTTTTCCTTCTTGGGCTTAAAATTAGGCCGAGCCTTAAGGCTTACAGATAAATTTGACGTCCGCGTTCATGCAACGCCATTTGCTGGAAGTGTTAAGAACATCCACAAGCCGTTGACACACGGAGGTGCTGTATTTACCTTTACGTCCGACGTTTTACAGCGTCAAGCAAAACGGGCATGAAGGACCCTTCACTTTCAGCTCCTCGGAGCAAAACAGGAAGGACATGAAATTAAACAAAAGCTGCTTTGCAGCCTCGCGAGGAGCCGTCTTGTGAGGGTCGGATAATTCAAACATGGTGTGCGCCTGTTTATTGCACTCCAAAATAAAACAGGACACTTCTCACAAATCAGGTTCCAGCATGCAGCGTTCCCACTCCGTTTATATGAACACAGAGTCCGAGGGGAAAAACTACGTCATGTGAGGATTTTCTCCTGTCTCTGCATCCCTTTCTCTTTCTTTAAAAAAGGCAGTTTCATTACCACAGGTGGGATTAGCGGAAGGGTATATTTCATTAAACTAATGCTCACACATGTGCGTCTAATTCCATGTTAAGTTACGCTCATGTTCGGGAAAAAGGGTCTCCAAAGATCTTTTCCACTCTTTTTTCCCAACCTGGCCACTGGAATGTTAACACTGCCGTGTTAGTTTCAGTGGGTTTGGTGTGTTTGGTGTTAGCATGGGGAGCACGTCGGGTTTGTACCAGTATGTATTTTCCCCTCCAGATTACATCACTACACAAAGAACAGCACATTTCTGTCCATTATACTGCGCAAAACGGACTAAAATTTCAATCAAATTTATACTCGTCACATATTCTTCTATCGAGCTGTCTTTCTTTCTTTCTTTCTTTCTTTCTTACCTTCTTTCTTTTTTTTCTTCTTTGCCTGTTACATTTTTTCTTTTTCTTTTGTTCTTTCTTTCGCCTTTCTTACCTTCTTTCTTTTCTCCCTGATTCCTTGTTACATTTTCTCTTTCTTTTTTCGTTTTTTCTCTATTTCCTTCTCCCTTAATTTCGTTCTTCATGTTGACTTTCTTACCTTTTTTCTATTTTCCTTCTTTGTTTGATACATTCTTTCTTTCTTTCATTTTCGTCCTGTTTTTCTTTCGTTTTTTCCTTCCTCAGCCTTTCTTACCTTCTTATATTTCTCTCTCTTTCCTTGTTATATTCTTTCTTTTTTCTTTCATTCTTTCTTCCTTTTTCCTCCCGTTCTTCTTTATTTTGAATATCTTACCATCTTTCTTTTTTCCTTCTTGCCTTCTTCCCTTCTTTTTCTTCATTCATTCTTTTCTTTCTTTCTTTCTTTTATTTGATTTCCTTTAAGGCTCTTTGTGCAGAATTGTTTTTAAATATTGTACTGTACCTCAAACACAAAAAAATGTATAAAGCAAAAATAACAAAAGGATTTGATTTAAAAATGAATTGTTAAGCAACACCCCATCCCAAAAATCTCACCGAAGCCATCAAAAGAAACACAGCGGTCGTGAATCTCTGACGTGAAGAGTTTGGTGCAGTTTGGTGGGCTCGGGTATCTGAGAGTCAGCTGTTCCTCTCGCTGGCCTTGGAGGGGAGCTGGAAGCTCATTAAGCTGCTGAAACTCTGCCCTCCCTAATACTGACTCTGTGTTCCTGGTACTGCTGTATTCGTGTGTTTGAGGCTGAATAATACCTGCAAGTTCTTGCGTTAAGCTTAGTGGGGAAAAATGTTTTCTCTAAATACATGAAACATCAGACATTAATATTTTTGTCCAATTTAGTGTTTGTTTGGAAATGTTTACAATGAAAGTGTATGAGAAGAGTCTCTCTGTCTCTAGCGCATCTGAAAATGTTTTCTGTCATTTTGTGGAAATGTTAATAATGAATGGACCAAAATCAATGGACCAAAATGACAAAAATTCAGCTCATTCAGTTAATTTCAATTCTAATTTAAATTCAAAGCCACAAAAGTTACTATTTTGGAGAAATTTGATAAGACTGACATCTCTCTCTCTCTCTCTCTCTCACACACACACACACACACACACACACACACACACACACACACACACACACACAC
>JBBPDE010000083.1:11499384-11510056 GCA_037974605.1 Nannopetersius ansorgii | reverse complement strand
AGTCCGTCACTTCCGCTAAGAGCTAAACGCTAGTGTTCCGTTTAGGACAGCACTGACCCTCAGCAGTGCGCACTACAGACTAACCCTCAGTGCACTGACGCTAGTGCGCCATTTCAGACACACCCTCTGTGTGGTGTGTTCTATACTCCTCACCTGCAGGGCGGCGTCGCTGAGCTGTGAGTCCGGGTTCATGTCCAGGACCTGAAACAGCAGAGCCAGTTCCTTCATCACCTCCTGCTTATTGCTCTCAGTCAGGACCTCCTGCTCCTCTTCCTCAGTGTCTGCGGTTTTACCGCTCTGGCCTCTCTGCTCTTTGCCGGATTCTCTCTGTGGCTCAGCATCTCCCGGGTGGTTCTTTCTGTAGAGCAGAATCCATGCGGCCTGTAGCTCCGACACCAGGAAATCTGTAAACAGAGTTTAACTCTTTCAGTGCAACAGGTACATAGTTTGATAATTTGTCATTTTTTGTGAAAACCTCATCTTTTCAAATGAAAGGAGAGGCTGCCTCACAGAAACGCTGCCTCATAATGAGTTCTGAGTTTCTCCGCGATGTAACGTTCGCCTTTAAACTCGCTAAAGTTACCTGACTTATATCGGAACTACTGAAGTGTATCAAAATTCTTAAAAATGTATTGACGTCCAACAAGCTCCACAGATCAGCATCTGCACCCACGTTTAAGAGGGAAAACTCGAACTCTGCAGGTCTGAGGTCTGTCTGGCTGGAGCCCAGATTGACCTGCTTGATTTAGTGAGTATTTCACAAAAAAACACAATTAATTTTACACTGAAATGCCTTTAACCCTCTACTCTCTCAGGTGTGCTGTGTATCTTCACCTGTAATTCTGGCGAGGTGGGTGGGAGAGAGGGTCTCGGAGCTCAGAGAGCCGTGAGGATAAAACAGCACTTCCAGAAGCTCCTTCAGCTCTGCGGCGAGGACGGCACCCCGGTCGGCTCGGCCTGGAACGCACATCCCGCTCATGCTCTTTCACGGCTTTAAAACTTATAATAGTTTTTTTAAGGAATGCACCGATTCATCGGTCAGTGATCGGAAACGGACGATTTTGGGCCTGATCGGTGATCGGCCGATCACTCACACGTATTGCCGGTTTCAGGCCGATCTTTTTCGGGGGGGGTATATTATTATAAAAAAAGGGTTATATTGAAGAAAATTAGATTTTTGTTTGTATTTGGTGTAGGGTTGCCACTATCATGTCACTATTATAAAAATAACCAGTAAACAGGGTAAGTAAGTACCACGTTACATTAAAAAAGTTGAAACCCAGCAGCTCTAATTTTCTGTTATCTGGGGAAAAAATCGGTATCGGCCGATCACACTTACAAAAAAATCGGTAATCAGAATCGGCCAAGAAAATTGCAATCGGTGCATCCCTAGTTTTTTTTCACGTTCATGTTAATGAACTGTACCTCCAACTTCAGGGTCAGCTTTTCTGAGCTCCGAGACCAACCAGGAGATGAGAGGACACGGCAGCTCCTCACAGGAGCAGCTCCTCACACACAGACAGCTCTTATATCTGTAATATAGCTCAGTTATCTATGTCATGTATCTCTAATCTCTAATACATACCTGCAATACACATTACGTTTTAATGTTTATAGACACACACACACATTATATATATATATATATATATACACGGCTGTGATTTATAAAAATAATTTATAAAAAAATGTTGGTGGTGCATTTCCGTGTATTTCAGAGAAACTCACCCGAGCTGTTTAAGAGCAGCGACTGTTCCAGAATCTCTGTCCATCTGAAAATGAGAAGGAAGGCATAAACTTAACTCAGCATGAACTGTTACATTAGTACAACATTAAAACACATATAAATATAAACAAACCTTCCTCTCTCATTCACTTCCTACACACAGACTCTACAGGCTTGCTCAGTGGATTACAGAGGCGCGCGAGGCCAGACTAAACGATCCGCGATTGATTTTAGGCTTTTATTTTATAATCAGAGAGTCAGTGATTATAGTTTTGTTTTTTGTTTTTAATTAAAACAGTACAGAACTTGATAATATTAAACACAGTGATCGGCTTCTTATTGTCGGTATGTTTAAACCGGCTTCATTTGTTTGTTTATGTTTATTTGTTTTTTGTTTATTTGCTGTAATGTGAAATTGGGGTTCGGCGTCAGAAGGGCGGATTCACCTCCGTTCAAACGGGCAGTGTAGCCAATAAGAAGCATGTTGACAGAAAATATATCCAATCAGAGCCCTCGCTGCGAGGGTGAGGCCGCCCCGGAAGTTGCGCTGCCCTGCAGATCGACTCTCCTCCATTTTGTTCTCTCCGCTGCGGAGGGTTTTTCTGATTAAACCCGAATAAAAAACGGATTAAAGGCGATTTAAGGTGATTTCAAGGTAATTTACAGGTGTTTTAATTTCGATTCTCTCAAACTCAGACTCCTGCCATCTCCGCTGTGAGCTTGGTGTTCTGTTTATTTCCCTGTCACTCAGCATTAGCTTTAGCTTAGCTGAAGTGAAACTCGCGCGGTTTTTCTGGAGTTTGTTGTCGGTCCGTTTATTAATAAGTCGGTTTGTTAATCAGATTAGTAATCAGTTTACTTATCTGTAAGTTTATTAATCGAAATCAGTTTATTAATCAACCTTCGCGCGGCGATCTATATGATGAGGAAAGAGATGAGATTAAATGAGATGTTCGAAGATGATGTGAGACGAGGTGGTGAGGTGGGAAGATGTGATGTGAAGATGAAATGAGATGGGGTTTTAAAATTTGCATTGTTACAGCAGCAACGTGGACAGTACAAGAAAAGAAAGTAGAAGCAGCAGAACCAATAGAAATTGAAGTGAGAGAGCGCGATATAAAAAGTACACCACACAAATGAAACAGACGTTTATATGTATATAAACCCAAACATGTCTACGTCCTGTGGTAACCCGGCTGGACCGGTCCTGTTGCGTCCACAGGGTCAGGGAGAAGATGAGCGGGCTGGAGGTGAGGAAGATGAAGGTGTCGGAGCTGAAGGAGGAGCTCCAGCGGCGCGGACTCCACACCCGCGGGCTGAAGGCGGAGCTGGCGGACAGACTGCAGGCGGCACTGGAGGCGGAGGCGGCGGGGGCCGAGGCAGGGGAGACAGGTAATCACAGCTACACAGATTTAATCACAGTTACATTGACAATCACAGAGAATTGAACTGAATCACACATCTTGTCGCAGAATGAGTGGTGCTAGGCGTTTAATGTCTGTGCTATGTGTGTTTTTGGCTGAAATGGCCTGAGAAGCGAGACAGATCCACTGAGGGCTCAGGAGAGGATTTTTTCACCAGGCTGTTCTGTGATTGTTGATTTACTGTTTGGTCGACGTTGCCATTAGTTTTTACTTGATGCCCATGTAAAAAAATATACTTTTTATTATTTTGTAAATTTGTTTTGTAATAATCAATTATTTTGTAATTACAAAACGTGTGATGTTATTTATTAGCCCTTTTATAAACGGTGGAAACATGTCATTCACTCTCTGGGGTCCAGTAATAAAGAAGTTATGAAGGTGGCTTCATTCCAGACTAAACAGGCAGTACAGGTGCCGTTTAATAGCATCAATTTTAAAAACTCAGCATCTAAAATGATGTATTTATTTCCGATGAATAGTGGGTGAAAATCAGCAGGTAAATGTTAATTCTGACTTTTATTACAATGTAAAATCACTTGAGTTTTGCATTTTGTAATGTTGCACTGCACTGATCAGCATGGTGTTCTCTAGAGTTTGCAGGTGGAGAACAAGACAGTGAGTATGATGATGGAAACAGCGCCGATCAGTTCGGGGACGAGGAGGACCCGCGTGAAGAGAACTATGAGGAAGACAACAGCAGCAGTGCAGACGCTCCTGTCTCTGATACTGGAATGACTGACTTCACCTCTGATGTGACGGAGCCCCCAGATCTGGGATTCGGACAGCAAGGGTTGGACGAGCCTCAGCAGCCATATGAGGAGCCAGAAGCCGAGCAGTGCTACGAGGAGACGAAGGCTGAAGAGATTTGTCCGGATCCTGCTCTGAAGGAGGAGTACGAGGAGACGGCCGTCCAGCAACAACCGTGTGAAGAACCGCAGGAGCAGCAGGAGTCTGAGAAGTCACAGGCAGGCCAGCCTCTAGAGCAAGAGGCTTGTGAACAAGGTGACCTCCATCTTTATCCATGTACCTCTGACACATACAATCCAGGGGAATCAGTTTTAAGCCTAATGTGTTGAATTCTTGGTTGTCAGTGAAGGCAAAGTTTTTCGCTACTGAAATCGATTTGTTTATGTTGTATTCTCTTCGGGAAGAATGTTGCTTATCGTTGTGGTTTTGTGTTGAAGTCAAAGCAGAAGCAAAGAAGGAAGATGATGTGCCTCAGCAGGCCAGTGCAGCGAACGAATGGGTGTCTGTGGAAGGAGACCGGTCAGGTCAGTTTAAGCCAGAAGAGGATCGATATGCGTCACAGAGCCGCAAAAGGCCTTATGAAGACAGCCGTGGATATGGATATTACGAGCATCGCGAGGACCGACGGTGAGTTTTGTCTTAATTAATTAGCCTCATTTTTTAAATTTATACACCCTATAATTTACCGTATGTTCTTCAGGGGCCGGTCGCCACAGCCCCCAGCTGAGGAAGACGAGGAAGACTTTGATGACAGCCTTGTGGCCATTGACACTTGTGAGTTTTGCACCCATATTGATTACCCATATTCTAAACCGTAGCTCATTTTATTCGTATGTGGAAAGCGTTTAAACAAAAAGTGCTTGAACCAGTAAACCAGTGGTAGGCATGGAATCTTCTCGAATGAATCTGTTCTCACAGGCTTCTCTGTAATGCTGTTTTGAATGTTCTGTATCCACAGATAATTCTGACCTGCATTTTAAAGTGGCTCGAAATAGGTACAGTGGCTACCCACTCACCATTGAGGGTTTTGCGTACCTTTGGGCAGGAGCAAGAGCTTCTTATGGTGTTGCCAAAGGACGTATATGCTACGAAATAAAGGTAATGTTCTGTACATAAGTTGCATATGCAAGGTTAATAAACCCTTTAAACATGCCGTTTATACTTTTAGTTTTGGTATTGGCCTGCATAAGTGGTAAATGAATTGGAAAAATCATATGGTTTTCTTTATATTAAGATCAATGAGGAGATCTCTGTGAAGCACCTCCCAGCCAGTGAACCTGATCCCCATGTGGTGAGAGTCGGCTGGTCCCTGGACACCTGTAGCACTCAGCTTGGTAAGTGGACTAGGGAGCTCAGTAAAAGAAAGGATAAAGAGGCTTTTCTATTCTCAATGTATCAGTATGATTCGTTAGATCGAACAATTCCATATCAACTCGAGTGTTTCTATATATTGAATTCTGATGATCAGTAAACATTAACTAAATACTTGTGTTTTTCAGGAGAGGACCCGATGTCCTATGGTTATGGTGGAACTGGCAAGAAATCCTGTAACTGTAAATTTGACAACTATGGGGAGAAGTTTGGTGAAAATGACGTGATTGGTTGCTATCTTGTGAGTATTTAACACCCACTTCTTTATTTCCTATTGATGCTGTTCATCGAAACAGAATACTTCTCCCAGAAACAGTGAAGGCAGCATGGATCAGTCATCATGATAGGAGTTTAACTGACACTTTTATTGTGACAGTAGAAATTGGAGAACTAACTACTTAATTGAAATTCAATGCTTTTTTGTTTGTTTTTGTTTTGTTTTCTTTAGGATTTTGAGAGTGGAGAGCAAGTGGAGATGGCTTTCTCCAAGAATGGCAAGTGGCTCGGCACGTGTTACTATATATCTCGAGAGGAGTTGGCAGGCCGGGCTCTCTTTCCACACATCCTGGTGAAGAACTGTGCCGTGGAGTTCAATTTCGGCCAGAAAGAGGAGCCCTTCTTCCCGCCGCCCGAGGGCTTCTCTTTCATCCAGCAGGTGACGCTGAAGGACCGCGTCCGAGGAACATTGGGGCCTGCTACCAAGGCAGAGTGTGAGGTATGTTTGTTGATGAGATTCTTCCTTATGCTGTTATTTATATGTTTATTTCAGTTTGTAATGAAATATGCGTTTTTTTTATCTGAATGTTTTGGATTTAAACCTGCACACTGTTTGAATCATCTTGCATCGTTTCTCCATGTAGATTCTGATGATGGTGGGCCTGCCTGGCAGTGGAAAGACTACTTGGGCATCAAAACACTCTGAGCAACATCCAGAGAAGAGGTTCAATATTCTGGGCACAAATGCCATTATGGAAAAGATGAAGGTAAATACTTGCTCTGTGAAACGGGTTCCTTATTTATAGACCTGTCTTTTACTTTTATTTCGGTCGTACATGCTACTCAAGCTTTCAGAGTCTGGTCAAAGAAATACTTTTACACAAACAAAGAACTAATGACAGTTTGATGAGAACCGGCCTGACAGCACCACTTTACCTACGGTGTCCTTACATTTACATTACATTTATGGCATTTAGCTCTCATCCAGAGTGATGTACATTGGTTCTGAAGTAGTCCACATCTGTTTCTTAAACCTGTAAAGCTAAACTAAAATAAACGTCCACTATTCAACCAAGTTACTGCAGGCGAAGTTACACCTAATTAACACCCGTCAAAGTCAAAAGTTAAGACAAGACCAAGGAAGGGATGGGGTTAAGCAAGCAGAAATGAAAGGTGTAGTTAATCACCAAGGTGCTCCTTGAAGAGGGGGGTCTTCATACGCTTGAAGACAGCGAGGGACTTCATTCCACCACTGGGGGGCGAGACTGAGAAGTGTCTTGATGCAGGTCTCCCTCTTCTGAATAGCAGAGGCTTGAGACGAACCGTGCTTGAAGTCCTGAGAGGACGAGAAGTGACACGTTGTTTGATCAACGATGTTCTGTATGGAAGCGCAAGTCCGTTTTTGGCCTTAAAAGTTAAGGATGTTAACTTATTGCGAGCAGCCATGGGGAGCCAGTGAAGGTTGCTTAGTAAAGGTGTGGTGTGTGAACATTAAAGAATGACCTCACTTCTGCGTTCTGAATCAGCTGAAGTGGTTTGGTTATCTTCTGTGGAAGTCCAGCCAGTAGAGAGCTGCAGTAGTCCAGTTTGGAGATGGCCAGGGACTGGACAATGATCTGTGTAGATTCAGTGGTGAGGAAGGGTCGGATTCTTCTGATGTTTTAGAGAAAGTATCTGCATGTTCTGAAGATCTGGTCAACCCGCGGCGAGAAAGACAGATCTTCATCAAGCGCAACACTAAGATATCTTACCTTCTTTGGAAGGGATGATAACTGAGTTCCCAACAGAAACGGTGAGGTTGTGGCCGAGTCTTTCTGGGGTCAAGCTTGAGGTGATGGGCTGCCATCCAGGAGGAGAAGGGAAAAAGAGAAGATGTTGCTTGTCATCAGCATAAAAGTAGCAGGAAAAACCATTTCAGGTTATTATATCCCCACTGTATAAACTGTTTACTCCTGTGGGCCTCAGCCTGATGACTGTGGGTGTGTTTGTTAGGTGATGGGTCTCCGTCGTCAGAGGAACTACGCCGGACGCTGGGACGTTCTTATCCAACAGGCTACACAGTGCCTCAACCGCCTCATCCAGATCGCCGCCCGAAAGAAACGCAACTACATCCTGGACCAGGTACTGTCCTTCACGCCTCCCTCCTCGCTGTTCCTGCAGCTTCACCCACCCCTCCCCTTCCAGAGCCCCCCACCCCAGTGAGAGAAATCAGAAACTGCCCCCCTCCACTGCTGCTCCCTGATGCACATGCTCATTAATGCACTTCTGCTCTCTCTGTAGCCCCAAAGCAGTGGTGCCTTTTGCTCTTGAAGACTTTAATTTATTGTCAGTTTTAATTTGGTTGTCCTGAACATGTTGCTGTGTTTCTTATTTGCTTTGTGTTTCTTTTTTGTTTTGCTTGAAGTAAGAGAATTGTAGAGGATGAGGATGTTCTGACTGTCTTGATAATGTGTGTTGTTGTAAAAAGATCTTTTGGCACACTACAAATAGTCCTTCTCAATTGTAAGATGTTGAAAAACAAGTAATCACAGCCTGGTGAGTAAGAAACCACCTTCTGTTGCTATGCTAACTGTAAGAAAAACCCAACATCTCACTGATGTTTTTAAATAGTTATACTTGGAAGTGTTGAATATGTGTGTATTTTTTAATGAACTTTAAGGTAAGTGGATAAATTAACCTGCTTGAAGTTTTCAGGGCGTTTTGGCCCGTCAGAGTGAGGTAGGTGAGGTCAGGCGGACGTGCGGGGCTCCGTTAGGAAGCTGTGAGTATGGACAGGTAGGTGATGTGTGTTTGTCTGTGCCAGCCTTAGCCGGGCGTCTGAAGATGTGGTAAGTGGCGGTAAGTAAGGGGACCCAGGAGAAACAGGTGTAGGTGCTTTCAGAATGTAAATGAAAGTGAGACCGAAGAGAATGGAGCCATCAGGGTGAGAAGGGAGGCTGAAGGGTAATGTGGATCCATTCTGTAGTTCAGCCTTCCTAAGAGTTTTTCTTCTAGATGATTCCAGGAGACGAGGGAGCGGTTGGTGTTGATGTCCTTCTGGTGCGTTGAGAGTTGAGGAACTGTGGACAGATTTAGCCTCAATTGTGTAAATAAAAAGCTGCTGTGGATTCTCATCTTCCTCCTCTCCCTTCTTCTAATAGTGGTTTAATCTAGAAATGAATAAACGTAGTGTATATGTATCATTCTCCCAGTCGGAGGTGATGGGAGGCTGTGGCTCCTCCCTGCGGTAGAGCCTCGTTTACCTTGATTTTATCTTGTAGGTCTTTCATGAGGGCTCCAAGTGTTTCTGTGGGACCCAAGAAAAGCTGCTTTCCAACCTGAACGCGTGGTTTAAAGGGTCAAACTGGAAAAATGGAACTGGTTAAAAATCTTAATATTTCATCGCGTTCACTTTGACTGCTCTAGTATCGGTAACATTTTTTTCACTTAATGCTTTTACACTCTAGTTGTATTTATTAATCACACTGGATCAATTTTATGAATCCAGGATTAAAGGAAAAGGTGTAGAAAACAACAGGAAATGGATTTAACTGCGCGGGTAGCTGTAGAGAAGTGTTTATTATTTTTTGGTCCCCTTTTCTATTTGAAAAAAGTCCTTTTTGCTGAAATGTTTCATCTCTGCAGTTTTCAAGGTAAGTGAACTGGGGTTGTGAGAGACAACCATTAGTCATTTCAGAGCAGTAAATATAGCCATGAAAAAAAAACTCTCACTTTCATCGTTGCAGGAACCCCAATCCCCCTCCTTCGGAACGCAAAGCCGTAACAAAAGCAAACAAGTGAACAATAACGAACAGCTTCTACTTCTTTCTTGTCACCATTGCTAGACAAATGTATATGGATCAGCCCAGAGACGAAAAATGCGTCCTTTTGAAGGGTTTCAACGCAAGGCTATTGTAATTTGTCCCACGGATGAGGATTTAAAAGAGCGAACGTTAAAGCGAACTGATGAGGAAGGGAAGGATGTGCCCGATCATGCTGTTTTAGAAATGAAAGGTAGGAATTCCACGGATAACCAAACAACAATGCTTCAAACTACACACCCAGATCTGCTTTTGCTATGTTGTTGTTTTGTTTTTTCTTTTTTTGGGTTTTGTTTCCCCAAATCTTGGAAGACCCCCCCCCCCCCCCCCTTTCGTTTTGCCAGATAAAAGAGCTTCTCTCTTGTTTCTTGTCTTTTATTCTCACCCTGTTCTCTGCCCCTCTAACCCTATTTCCTACAACATCCTTTAATGTCCTTTTATAATGTAGCCTCATTCAAATGTGGAGTCGATTGGCTTATACTGTCCTCTGATCAGTTTAAAGTTACCTTTTTGGGGTTCAGTTGAACTTGACTGTAAATGTCGATTGAAAGTCCTGATTGATCTGCAGCTATTATAATCCATCATAACTCTTTTTCTGGCAACTGCCTCATATTATTTTCCTTTTAACTGCCTTTGTTTACCCCCTTTCTGGGACAAATCTTGCCTTAATAAACTAAGGCAACATTTGTCCAAGGTCCCTCTTACTGTCTCACCATATCTTGTCCTCTTTTTCCTCTCTTACTGTCTCTTTTTATTCCTCCCCTCAGTCCTGCCCACTCTAATGTTTTTTTTGCTGCCACTGCTGTGATGCTAATGCTGGTTCTCTTTGTTTCCTGGCGGTGCGGCGGTTCTCTCCCTCACTGCGTTCCCTGTGCCTCCTCCCTCCTCCCCGCAGCCAACTACATCTTACCTGAGGCCGGAGACTTCCTCCACGAGGTGACCTTCATCGAGCTGCAGCGCGAAGAGGCAGATGCCCTCGTCAAGAAGTATAACGAAGAGGGGCGAAAGGCTGCCCCACCGCCAGAAAAGCGGTTTGACAACCGCCAAGGTGGCTTCCGTGGCCGTGGCACCGGCTTCCAGCGTTACGACAACCACGGCGGTTCTCAGGGAGGACGAGGGGGCTACCAGAACCGCGGTGGTCCTGGAGGAGGAGGAGGCGGCGGCTTCCGTGGAGGTGCGTATATAAGAAATTATTTGTCCATTGCATTTGATACCAATGTTGATATTTATTGAGTTTTCTAATGCTTAGTTCAGTGTAAACACAACCTGTAGACACTATGTACCACGTCCCCAATAACTCAACTCAACTCGGCCTTTATTTATAGAGCACCTTACAGGCATGAATCATGTCACCAAAGTGCTGTACACAAATAGAATAACAAATCAAC
>JBBPDE010000083.1:11471156-11491139 GCA_037974605.1 Nannopetersius ansorgii | reverse complement strand
CCCCCCTTTGATGGAAATGTAGCTTTATGTTCAATTATGTGTAATAACACTGACTATTAAATATGTGTAATTAATGACACAGACACGTTAAATAAATAAAAGTCTAAATATGAATAAAATAATTTTTTTAGCAGAAAACATTGTACACAAATGCAGGTGGTCAGGTTAATATGGTCAGATATGGTCTGGCAAACATTGTAACTCATAGTTGGCCATGGTAGGATGATCATGGTCAAACATGGTTGGGCATAGTCAGCCATGTTAGGACAAACATGTTTGGACACCCATGGTTAGACGTGTTTTTTTTTTAACATGCATTCAGTAAGGATCAGTTGTTATTGATATGAAATTATACAGTATTAAATGAAATAGTCTAAAAAGTTCAGTGACAATAAAAAACTTTTATTGCTAGTGTTAAAGGTAATATGAGCATTTAAATTGCTTATCATTTATTTGTATACAATTTCTTGGTTTGAGGTAAAGACAATGCTATTGAGTTTCATTTACATGGAAGCGATTTATATGAAAAAAATAATGTACTTCATTTTTAATTTATAATTTATTTACAGTTCAGCAATAACAGTGGGAGAGAGGAAACACATCAGTAAACATATCAGAACACCCCAGTAGAAAGCACCCAACTTACTTTCCCAGAAGAGAACGGTTTTTGCTTTGGGGATCGGGGTGAATGGGGATCATCATGCCATAACATTTCATGCTTATTTATGTTACTACCCTTAATTCCACTGCAACTCCAATGACTGTCAAGTCCAGTGCATCAGGGTTCCATCCATGAAAAAACACTGAACTGGAACCTAATAGTTCTAAACTTAACAAAGGCAGAAAGTTAAAAAGGTAGCACATCTACACAACTGAGTGAGGAGTAACAGATGTTACCGTATCACTTTAAGCTAGATCACTACCTGAAAAGGAAGAATGGAGAGTAGCCATGAGCAAATCTTGGCCAGGGTAAAATGCAAGCAATAAACTAAACATAATGCGCAAGCAGTCCAGCTAATTTGGTCTCACAAACATGAGAATACTCATTTAAAGGGGACACAGACAACATGCTAAATAAGAAACAGACAGTGAATAAATACAGAAGTCTAGGATCGTAACTCTGTGTGGTAGTGGCGTTATCAGACAACCTCTTTAACTGACCACCAGAATAAATAAAATAATATTTTTAAAAAAATTAAAAGGAATTGCACAAATTAAGCATATGTTGGATAAAAAAAAATCCCCATAACCCTAAAATAATATCAAAAGTAAACAGTCCATATACAGCCTTCATTCAGTGTCACTACCGACAGAAGTACAACATTACTTATAAGCTTAATGTAATGTGTCCTTATGTTATTGTTTAGAAGTCTTAATGCAGTTATTTGCCTGTAATCCTCTACAGGTTAGTTATTTGTACTTATATGTTCAGATTCCAAATGAAATAAAATTCTTCGACAGAGAAAAACAGCTATTAGTGCCATATTAGTGCCTGGTTTTGGCAGAAACAAACAGGGTACAAAAATGTACAGATTCATGTCCATATTTCCCATGAATAAATGCAGCAGTGATTTAGTAATTAGTAGTAAAAATATATAATCAGGAGATCAATATTTGTACAATAAATACTAAGCAGTACTATTCTACACAACTTCACAGTGTTCTTTGGAAGTAAGGACAACCCAAATTGAAATCTAAAAGGAACAATTGGGCCACTGTACTTTTCATTAGAACAAATGAAACAAAACTACAGCTTAGCTGGAGGTTTAGAAGAACATGACACGGTTGAGCAAATGCATGGAAATATCAATGATGGTCCGTGTGTCTAACGGAGATCGCTCTCCTCCTCCTCAATGGTCTTCTTAATTCTCAGCAACATGGTTGTCTGCCACTGGTCCAGCCTAGTGATTGAGTCAAACTCCTTCACCTAAAAGATGATTGTGCATTTTTGCATTAGCAACAGTGACTATAAATGAACTGAAGATTATATAAATCAGGAAGAATTGAGTACTTGGACTCTTCCTTCTGTTGTTGAACCTACAATTGTTAGTTTACCCTCATTGTTGAACTATTCAAAGGTGAACTGAACTAAACTGCAGCAAAAACTGAAAATGAACTTACAGCATTAGTAAATGCATCAGCATCCTGCTCCTCGTGTGCATTAAGAAGTTTCTAAAATCAAAAGGTCAATCATTGGTTTACTGAGACATAGGTAAACACACATTTTTAAGAAAATTGACACATTTAAGTCACAATGGTCTCTGCCTACCCATGGGTTTCTAGAACTGGTTTGGTTACTGACTACCAAAATAGAATGCATTCTAATGCATAGCTGATTGTTTTTGTTTTGGAAGACTGGATCAGTGGGAGGGACGAGGCTCTGTTCTATCAGACATTTGCAGCGATTGCTCCTCTCTCATTACATTTAAATGAAACTCTGGGAATGATTTAGCTTGTATTTTTTCAAAGAAGTCACAATAAAATTACTGCCAAAACGCCTTTCTTCCTACCTCTGAACATACATTAAAAAAAACAAACAAACATATTTCAACACTGCATATTTTAATATAAAATGAAAAACTGAGCTATCCAAGACATATGTTACAGTTTGTATACGTTTACAAGTGTTTTTAAATAATATGAACCTGAAGAGTAATTTATTGGAATTCTAACCTTGACTAGTTTGCACTCCCTGGCATCAGAGAAAGCCGGAAACATTTCCTCGTATCTCTGCACAGCCAACTGGAAGAGAGGATAAATGAGGATTTATACCGTCATGCAAGCTGAAAACTGAAATTGCTGCCATAATGTTATAAACGCTAATACCCACCTTGGCGTTCAGCATGTCTACACAGAAGTGGCACAGTGCGGCCTTGAAAAAGTGGTCTTTAGCCCCATACTTCAGCAAGGTGTTGTCCATTGAGTATGTTCCAATCTGAACAGATTCACAAGTTTGTGTGGAGAACTATTAGTAACATTACACTGAAATGGCAAAAGCTTTTTCTCTGTGTACTGAAGTACATACCTGCTCATATATTTCAATGGCTTTTTGGTACTGTTCCAGCTGTGCAGCATATGTAGCCACTTTAAGAAGGCACTTGTTGGCTGAACTATAGCATAAAAGACAAAACAAGCAGAAACATTTTTCTTAGTAATGGTCATTCTACCAAAATTCAGTAATAGAAGGATTCAGAAAACTTAGTAAAATAACATAATTCCTTTTAGTCCCCATGTCAGGCCTGTTAATGTATATGTATTTTTTATAACATCCACTCACTCATATAATTAGAATGGCTCATCTGAAATAAAGAGGATGGCAGGATATAAACAGCTACCAGAAACAGCTTCTCATTATAAATAGGGTTGCAAACTTATTAGCCTTGTTATTTTAAATGAACACGGATGAAGTATGTTCACGTAATTAATGGATGAAGAATGAATCCATGGCTTATGAATGATAATGCAATCTTTCAACATACATGGAATGGTATCTCATGGTAGCTGCAAACCTGAATCCGATCAGCATTTTTATTCATTTCTATTTAAATGGCCTGACCACCTCAAAAGATTTGGTGACTCAAACATCCCCAGTTTCAAAGAAAGCAATCCTGTTGCTTTTACAGAGAAAATTGAAAGTACCTGGTAGACTCTTCACCTTTGTAATAATCTGCAGCTTGCTCGTAGTGGGCGATCGCCTATGAGCATAAAAAATGAACAGAAAATGGATGAAAGAGAATATCAGCAGAGAACTAGTTAAACAGCTGTTAGTTGATTATATGGCATGTAATTCAGTCAATGGCCTGCTAAAGTGCTACTGGCCATCTGGGATACCTCTTAAATAATGAGCAAGTACAGATTCCACTCACTTTATCAACGTCCAACAAGTCAGATTCGTAGATTTCTGCTATGGAGATGTGGTGTTTTGCTGCGATTGTGAAACGTCCCTGGTGAAACACAAATCAGGCCACGACAAAGAAAAAGCTGACCAAAGCTGACCAAATCTGCCACTTTATGGGCCATGGCATTACATGCCGTAGAAATTCACAGATCTGGAATACGAATATGCTCTAATTTCCTCACCATGTCTGTGTAAATATCGATGGCTTTGCCGAGACAACTGATGGCCTCTGGAGGAGTGATAAGATAAACCTTTATTAGTCCCACAAGGGGTTAAGTGGCTAGAATAAAAAAGAAATGACCAATAGAAAAAAACTACAGCACAATAAATGAAGAAAAAAACTATTTCACAACTGATTAGGAACCCAGTCCTTTAAATAAAAGTCTCCAAATAGAGTACCTTGAGGATCTGCCTTTTTGTAAGCATTGCCAGCATCAATGAAGTTGACAGCAGCATCATGTTTGCTCTGGGTTTGCAGTCGCAGCCTGGCTGCTTTGCAAAAAGCATCTCCAGCGGCTGGAATAAAGAAGATACCAGACATTATGTAATAACTTCAGTAGGTTTATTGTCATTTCACCTATACACAGTTGGTGTTGCTCAGACAATATAGCACAAAGTATTACAGTAAACCATTTCTGCCTTACCACGCCAGTTCTTTGCCATCTTGAACAAATTAGCAGCTCTTACGTACATATCACAGGCCTCCTCTGCTTTGGAGGAGCTCCTAGACAAAAACAAACGTTTGAGTACATTTTAAATTTGCTGTGTCTGAACTGATTATATACCAACCTGATAACAACCAACTGAACCCGTTCTAACTACTAATTTATACCTGCCTTTATTAATTCATCCTAAAATAGGTGTTACCAAAGCTGAAAATGAGTAAACTTACTGCCTTGCCGGGTTCAGGAACCATGTCCTTTTTTAAACTCACCCAAAAAATGTTCCCAAAAACGAACCCGACGTCTTCATTTTCTTGTCAGCTTCGGCTATAAGAGCCACGGCCTCCTTCTCCTTTCCAGAATAGTCCATGTCGTGTCTGAGCTGGTGAGTTTTAAGGCTGAAAATGTGTGGTTATAAAAGAAGCTCCTTTACATCAGCCTCAACTGCTTTGTTGATGTTTTTGTGACGAGCAGGAGGAGCACTGGCTCTGACGCGAAATCTTAGGGAACGTCGCCAAAGGCTTCTTTTCTTAACGTCGGAATAGACTAAATGAACAAAGGTTTGAGCCACACCTCTTAATTATTGAATTCAGGTGTGGAAGAACTTGACAGGCCCGCACAGAGCCTTGACCTCAACCAACACCTTTGGAATGAACTGGAACGGAGATTGCGAGCCAGGCCTTCTAGTCCAAAATCAGTGCCTGACCTCATAAACGCTCCATAGAATGAATGGACACAAACTTGGAATGCCTTCCACGGATTTGTATTTGAATGCAGTATCATTACAATCCCTGCTGATGTAATGGTCAGGCGTCCCAGTACCGTTGTCCTTATAGTGTGTGTTGAATTCTTTATTACAAACCAAACATTGAACATAATTTATTTAATTATTAATTCATGAATAAATTATGAACGAGGCCTTGCAGTCAAGGAGTATTTTGTAATCATTTTACTGAGTAGAACAAAATTAAGGGGTAAAAGAAGCTGTATATATACAACATACAACACAAGTAATGTGAACAAAGTCACATTAAAATTCCATATATTAAAATAGTTTGTATTTGAATGGAATGTCATTGAAGTCCATATTGGTGTAATGGCCAGGCATCCCAATACTTTGGCCATATAGTGTATATAGGTATATAGGTTAAGGTGTGCAAGAATAGCTAGAGGCCTGCAAACTACACTGTGACCTGTTTCCACATCGGTTGTCTTCGTTTTTCTCGTCGGTGCCCCAATTGTGCCTCAGTCCCTTAGATCCAAGCGTTTCCAGTGTAGAGGTCGTGAACGCGAAAGGAGGCCGTTTTGGAATTGTGCGATGGAGTAAAGTTGGGAATAAAGGTACTGTTTTATTTTAGCGACTCGTTGTTTTTGCTTTAAAAGTGTGTTTGCGAGCGAAAGTGGCGTTCTCGAAGCAGAATTGGGTGCTCTTTGTGGCCAGGACTGGTGCGTGACTGGGATAATCTGCTGACCATTACGGCCCGGAAGAACATTCGAACGGACTGAACCGAATTACGATTAAAATGCTGGGTTTTTTACTTCAAAAAACCTCACGACGTGCATATGTTAATTACATGGTTATTACAATGGCATCGTCCTAACACATAGAGTACGAGTCAAGAACTTATGATGAATGAGTTTCGTCCCAGAGTGTGGATTATGAGACAGCAACTGTGCTCAGTTTAGACCTCGTGGCCTACCTGGGAGTTCCCATTGCCACCAAAATGTTGAACAGCCAGGGCCACACACTGAGTAGAGAACCACTGTAATGCACAAGTAACTCTTTTCTTTTTACTCCTGGCAGATCACACTTCTAAGGCACACATATGGAGTTCCCCATTCGAAGGCGGCCTGGTAATCTAGGCACTCCAACCCTCAGGAGGAGAATGGACAGAATATTACCTTTCTCTGAACGCCGCACGTCCAAAGTGTGGGACCACTACACCCAGCTAAGCATGTACCGAGTTGAATGTAACCACTGCAAGAGGCAGCTGTCTTTTCACAACAGCACCACCTCAATGAGGGAGCACTTGGGCCGCAAACACAGCATCCGTGATGGAGCAGTTCCCCCTCCCAACACGGCCGATGTCCATAACCCCTCAGTTCTGCATCAACAAATAGTTCAGTCTAATTTGCTTAATAGCAGATTTGCAACATCCAGCGGTGCGGCCGATGCTGCAGCAGGTGTGTTTCAGCACGTAGTGCCTGTTGTTGTAAAGGAGGAACAACATGAGCAGCTGCCATCTGATGGAAGTGAAGCCAAACATGCCTGCTCCACATATCCACCTGGTTCTGCTGGTGGAGGAGGTGCTCCTTCAAATGCAAATGTCATCTCAAACCAAGAAATGGACTTAACATATGCATTTTCTCCTGAGGAGATCAACAGTGCGCTCACCAACAGTGGTGGTAGCCAAAACAACAGCGGCACAAGGGGATGCAGTGACAAGCGGGCTGGTGTCTTCACTGATCTCATATTGGAGATGGTGTTTAGAGACCTCCAGCCTCTGTCGGTGGTTGAAGAGAGAGGATTCAGACTGCTGCTTAGCTGCCTTGAGCCTAATTATCCAGTGCCCTCACCTTCTTTGCTTGGGAGCCTTCTGTGGCATCGTTATCACATTCTCAAACAATGCCTTCAGCGGCATCTTCAGACTGGTCTGGCTCCTCGCTGTATGGCACTCTGCACAGAACACTGGCGATCCATAGAAAGCTGTGGGGTAGATGGGAGAGGTCAGTCGTACTTCACCGTCAGCGCACACTTTGTTGACTCCAACTGGCGCCTGGCCCGTTGTGTTCTAGAGACTCGCCCAGTACCAGAATACAAGAGAAACTCAGAGAGTGGGCATGTCAAGTCTGTAGAAACCTTAAAAGCAGTACTTTCAGAATTCAACCTTCCTGAAAATTATGTATTCTGTGTTGTTTATGACACTCCCTGGAGTGCTAAGGACAGGAGGCAGGACAACTTATCACTAGATCAGGAATATCAACAGGAATTTCCTGGACCCAGTCATGCACCTGTTCCTCCCCTTCCCCAGGGTTGGGAAGGGGTTCTTTGCGCTGGGGAAGCTCTCAAGCTCTGTGTCCAGGAGGGACTTTACGTAGAGACTGTGAGACAGGCGCTTGAAGATGCCCGTGGAATCGTTCTACACTTCCAGCATGACATGAGTGCTGCAGGAGCTCTGAATCAGAAAGCAGAGGCTGCTAACAAAGGTGCAGCACGACTAGTCCTAGATGATCCAGGCCGCTGGGCAACAGCCATTGAAATGTGCGAGAGCATACTGGAGCTAAAGTGGGTGGTCAGCTCTGTGCTGGAAGAGCAAAAGGCTGCATCTAATTTAGCTGACCATCAGTGGCGTTTATTACATGAACTGGTGCCGGTGCTAAGGACTGTGCGCATTGCAGCGTCTTTCCTCAGTGAGGACATCAACTCTGCTATTTCTGCCTTGATGCCGTGTCTCCAGGGAGTGTCCCGACTTCTAGGGCAGAACATGGCTCAGTGCAGCTGCCCTGTAGTTAGAGGAGTTATGGAAAGGATCCGCGCTGGCATGGAGAAGCGCTGGAGGCTGAGTGACGAGGAAGCTCTACTTGAAAGTCCTGCTGTCCTGTCCTCATTCTTGGATCCAAGATTTAAAGAAATGCGTTTTCTCAGCCCTCACGCGCGCAGCAAGCTGCATGACAAGGTCAAAGAGCTTTTGTCCGTGCAGGCTTATTCAGATGATGGGGAGGTAGAACCAGAAATAGACAGAGGCTTGGAAGTAAGAGGAGGCGAAGCAGGAGAACCTGCGGTTTTGGGATTAGATGACCCCTTGCCTATCCCCACAGTAGCATCCCTGGATTCACCTGAGTCATGTGCCTCAGCGGAGGAGGGCGACAGCATTGAGCTGCAGCAGAATGAGACCTTCGCAGCTGTCTCATCTCCAGAACAGGTCAACGAGAACATGCTTACTGGTTCTCCTTCTAAAACAACCAGTGGCCATAAAAGAACAGCCAGTGCGGCTGGACTGACGTCACCGCTGAGAAGTGAGCGGCAGCTCACTGCTCGAATGCGAATGAGCCCCTTTCCTCAAACCATGTATGATATTCTTCTAGGGGAAGATCCTACTGAACGTATGCCTGAGATCCATCAGCAATTGGAAAATTATATAGCGGAGCCACTGTGCAAACGCAGCCTCTCACCTCTCCACTGGTGGCGTAACAAGGAGCATCGCTTCCCAGCTGTGGCCCGACTCGCGCGGAAATATCTGGCAATTCCAGCTACTGCTATCTCTGCCGAACGGGCTTTCGCTCCAAGGGAATCTGCTGTGGCGCACAGGAGAGCCATGCTAGGGCCTAAGCATCTTGACCATGTCTTGTTTCTTCATCAGAACTGTGATTATGTGGAGCAGCTCAAAGGTGGGCCTTCTGGGCATCGAGAGAGTGACCATAATAGTAGTGTCAGTGGGAACCAAAGTAGAGAGAGTCTCTATCAGACTTTGGTGTCATATGACAATAAGGTCTGAGTGACAAGAGCTGTAAGGTCTGTCCATGGACACATGACTCTTATGCACAGATCTGTTAAGAGTTAAAACTTCTTGAATGTAAGAAACTGGAAATGGACACTTTCACAGTCATATTTGTAACACATATTAAAATAAGCTCCTTAGGGCCTATTGTTTAAAAAGCCCTGATATTCATGAAATATTTGCAAGGTTTCAATTTAACACTTGTGCAGCTATTAAGATTATATTTACAGTGACCACAGAAATTCCTATTCCGTACATGGAAATTACTACACTACCCTTTTTTAGTGTTTGGGCTCTGGGAGTTCTGGAGAATAGTCTGATTGTTGTCTTGTGAATTTAATGTGTTCAATGTTATGCTTAATGGATATTTTTACTTGCTGTCTAGATATAGCTTAAGTGATATGAGTTGAGTTACAGAGTAAAATATACTGTTACTTAAAAGGTATAGTGTCTCAAGCATTGCATTTGTGATGACCACAGAGAAAGTATTGCCAAGTAAATGCATGCATTTCAACGTTATTGTTTCTTATTGTTTCTGCTTTAATCGGAAGATGACATGTTCTGTAACTTGTGGCATCAAGTACTGGTTATCTTCCCTAAATGTGACATTACATTTTAAACTGTAATCCATGAACTGCATGTCAAATTAAAGTGTAGTATGAAACATTGAAAAAGAAAGAGCTGCTGTGAAAGTAGTCAATAGTTATTGTCAGAGATTATTTTATTTCAAGCAAAATTTGAGTACATTATTAGTTTGGATTCTTTCTACAAATTCCTAGACAAACAAATGTTATTAGTAGGCTGTCTCTGTTCCAAAACAATCATGAGCATTCACATCATTTCTTTAGGATTCTGCCTCATATCAAAGTGAAAACAACACAAAGTTATGTTTCAGGTAAAGCACTTGGAGAAGAGTGAAAATCCACATGTCTACTAAATAAAGCATAAATTGCAAAATATACTAGAAACTGGAAAGAATTTAGGATGAAATGTTGTGATGAGTATTTTTCTTCTTGATACTATATCACTAACTTGTGTCTTTGAACGTTAACATAAAAAATATAAAAAAACTATTGTACACACCCTACACTGATGCTTACAGGACGGTTTAACCACTGACCATGTTTTGATAATTATCAAGAAATGTAATCTCTTTTAGCCTGTAAAACTCGGACTCATTACTTCTTAAAGAAAAATGTTGGGGTGTATAAAACACACCATATGAACCTTATGGAACAGATTTCTAATGTGTTGAAGATTTATAATGTTACGTGTTACATTGAGTGTGTCAAATGTATTAATTAAAAAAAAATTTGCATATTAACCCTGAATTAAAGTGTTAATACGGCAATAACTTGGTCGGTTAGGATTAATTACATGTTTTTACGGCACCAGAATATGCAAAACGAGTAACAATAAATCTTAAAAATATATAGACTGCCTCAAATCGAAGGCCTTTTCAACAAGCTACTGTAGCAGTAGAAAAATATGCAACAGGTGTTTTAATTTGTATATAATTGGTCTAAAAACCTTTAACTAACCTTTCAAATGGTCAACATGACATTTGAACCATTGATTTTTAACACTGTTGTTGATGTTGCTGTGACATTCAGATTTTTGTGCACTTTACAAGCTTGTTTATTCCATTAATAACTCAATCATTCCTGCTGTTATGAATTTATGAACTCTTCAAGGGAGCATGAGGATTGTCTGGAGGTATGATTGATTTTTTTCATTTTACAGTTGCATTTTTGCTGTATTTTTGAATCACTGGGCATCACTCCAGCTTACTGTCATCGCTAGTTTAGCCTAGGCCAAATTATTATATTATTAGTTTAGTTAGTTTATATTATTTCTTTCTACAGCAAAACAAGGATGCATATAGCATTTGTCACAGATTGGGGACAGTTGCACTGTGCATCATCTGGTAATCCAATTACAGGTGACCCCTTTGTGAATGCACAGTAATCAGGCTAGTGGCAACCTCTGACCAGAAGCTCCTTTGTTTTCAGTGGCACCATGTAGTTTACAGTCATGGTGGAAGATCGACCAACCATGCATTAACAAGGCTTAACATGATGATTTCCCAGAGCACTTAAAGGTACCACCTCCGTAACCTCATTAGGTACATGCACCTTGGGACACACCGTCATAGAGGTCTAGCCCCCCCTTAAAGACTGCATTGTTTCTTGAATGGGCTTTTGTTATGCACACTAAAAAAATAAAATGGCACGGAAATAGGACCAACATCAGCAGAAACAGCTGGTTTCGTTGTTTTTATTTGCCAAGAAAAATGTCTCAGCCAAAGCTGATACACAATTTCAGTACTGATGTGCTTCATAATTTTACTTTTGTAACGGAACTGCTGGGTAAAGGAGAATGAGGATAGACACAAATGCAAACACAAAATGTATTTGTATTTATAATTAACAACAGCATGAAAACAAACTACGGGACTATGAATGTACAGGGCACTCCCAGGATCCAAACCATAGGGATTGACTGACCAAGACAACTGTAAACGCAGGGGTATACTTACAGATGACAGGGAAGTTGAAACACTTGGGGAAGGAGAGCAGGAAGACAGACAGGTGGGAGCACAAACAGGGGCAGGATTGTGGCAGAACAGTAAAAACAAACAAACAAACAAAAAAACCCCATCCTTAATACATGTCTCAGAAAACAAAAAACTCAGACTGGGACCGGATGTGACAATCAGTAATTTAATTAACTGGATGTTAAAATATGATTTGAACTAAACAACAAAAGAAAGACAAAGATAAATACAAACAAAGACAAAAAAAAAGAATGACCATTTTTCATACTTTGACAAAGACGTGGATTTTCTATTACCATTTTAAGGTTAAAGTCCAATATTTTACTAACATCGGTTTAAAAAATGTGGTCAGAACAGGTTAAATGCAATATATGTCAAATTACTGAATCATTACAACTCTTTAATTGATTGTAATATTAATTTAACAATGAAGAACCAAGTTTTTAAAAGAAATAATCTCTGCCACATGTGCCTATCAAGCACACCATCAGTTTGGAATTTATGTAATCAGTACACAGACTCACACACTGGCAGGACTTCAGCATATGTCACATAGGGACAACATGGGTTGAAGTCAAGGGTACAGCTGTATAAGGAAATTTTGGTCTCAAAATTCAGTGCCATGACTGGCTTCAGCGAACAATATATTCATTAAAACATGCTTTAGATGTCCAGTGATGCTTTAGATGTCCTCCTTTAGGCCTTGGCTTGTGGCCCCACTTGGACAAGCAGTGAGCGACGTTTTCCTGTCTCATGTGTCTTTGTGCGCCGTAAATCTTTGCCTTTACGAAAAGCCTTGAGTGTCCACCATAAAAATAAATGGCTTATACAGATAT
Source organism: Nannopetersius ansorgii (assembly GCA_037974605.1). NCBI lineage: Eukaryota > Metazoa > Chordata > Actinopteri > Characiformes > Alestidae > Nannopetersius > Nannopetersius ansorgii. The sequence continues at coordinate 11,478,687 of JBBPDE010000083.1, read as the reverse complement.
TTAAGAACTACTGGCAATAAAACATTTATCTAATATAGTGCTCCCTAGAATATGTTCGAAGCATATTTTGGTGTCTGTTCTGCTAAAATACTAATGTCCCAGCTAATTAGCTATTTAATAAGCCCTTTAGGAGGCCAAGTGGGTATGTGCCAAATAGGATCTGTGTCCATTCTGGATCAAATTTAGAATTACTCACATCACCACTGATATAACAGTCATTTTCTATACATAGATAAGTACTAGAAGTATATTGTAGTATATTGTATTTTGTATACTTTCTGTTCTCAACTTACCACCCTTCCTGCATTCCCTTTGGTCTGTTTAAGTGTCTCTTGATCCCTGACGTCTTTTCTGCTACATTCTGGAACACAGTCAAATAGGCTGGTAAGCGTTGGCTTACAGGAATCTCGGACAAGCATGTTTATGTACACTACTTATGTATAACGATACTGTGAAAGGCTGTAGAGCTGTGGTTCTTCTAAGCATGTGGACAAATCGAAGCAGAATGTCATTTTAAACAGTATTGTATATGCTGCAGTATTTATCTCCCTGTGTCACGTTAGGAAACCTACTAAGTTCGGTGCATGTCTGTCTTTTATCTTCTCCTATTTTGCGCTTCTTGAATCTCTTCAACTTCATGGCATAGTAATACTCCACACACTGGGCCACAGATTTGGTCTGCAACTGTAGAAAAGATTCCTTTATTTGACCATAAAGTACTCATAATGCATTTTGTAATGCCTTTTGATTTACCATGTTTTGAATTAGCTGGAAGTCCTTGTTGTGCCTGAGGAGAGTTTTCCAGAACAGTTTTGTCTCCTGAGAACACCAGTGGTCTGTTCCTGTCATTTAAAGTGTGGTGGGTTTGAGAATACTGAATTTTATTATTCTTTATTATGCTACTATTATTCTTATGTACTTTCTAATAAAATAACAGCAGTGAAGCCTGCTTATCTGTGCCAAATCCAGATGAAGTATACCTGCATAGTGGTAATCACTTAGTGGATGGGAGGAGGTTCGAAAATCTCCTCTAATTAAGAGCAAATCCAGGGCAGCCTAGTTCAGAAATATCTGTCAGATATGGCATTTGTAACTGGTTAATAATAGATGAAACATTAATTATATGGCTGTGGTGACAATACTAGCATGTCTCCTTGGACGTCATGTAGACAGTGAAGGGCAAGTTCAATGTTGGTGCCCCCTCCTGGTACGACACTTGAACAGCACATGTTCAAAAACCCTGTAACTGTGCCATATATACACAGATGCATCTACATGTTTTTTCAGTAAAACAACCAAACAGAAATCTCAATAATCCTAACTAAAATTACTGCTACAAAACAGTTTATCTAGAAACAGTACAATGATAAGTTGTATGTAGTCTGTAAATAGCATTACTTAGCTACATCACCCTTGTAGATTGAGTATAAAACTCAAAAAGCATACATTAGACACCAGTCCTTGCTGACTATTTAGGGGATGAATAAAATGATGTATTGTCTGACATGATGCAAATTCGTGTTTTATTCCTGTGTCAAATTGTTCCATTAATTGTAAATCTTCAATAGACCTCCAGGAATAATGCTTGACTCTAATAATGCTTGAAATCTAATAAACTCTGAGGTACATTTAGTAATATGTGTGTGATGGAGATAAAAACCCTTCTGTTGGGTTTCTGGGTTACTGGGGAGGTCTCCCCATGGAGCCCAGACAAGCTGGGCAGGGTGTTCATCACACTGCACCAGCAGCCTGTTGCGCAGTGGAGGGATTTCAGCCTGAAAATCAGAGCCCACGTTGATCCTTCTACAGAGAAACAACATATAATATCAAGATCAACTTTGAGAAAATTGTGGATAGGCATTCTTCATCCTAAGATTAAAAAATAATAAACTATTGCAGTGATGTTCACCTAAATTGTGATTACACTGGAATGACCAGAAAACAAAGTGCCTATAGTCTTAACAGAAGAGAGCATAGTGGAGTTGACTTACGGCTCTGTGCTGGCAACGGAACTGCCCATTTTTAAAGAGATCATGTTTTTCTCATCTATACAGAAAAAGAGAGGGAGAAAATGAAATGCTATTGATCACAGTAGAATAAAGCAGCAAAACCCATGAAACATTCACAAAACGTGAAGAGAAACCGATTTGTTTTAACAAGGTTTCAAATAACAAAAAAGTGGTTTAAAGGGTTTATCATGAGATATGCTATATTATCCTAATATCTAAAGAATGAACAATGACAGACAGTGTTATAGATCACACTTTCATGTTGTGAATTCTTTGGAAATTTTCATCTTCTCATGTAAACAGAATTTATTTCTGGTCCATTTCTAAGCTGCACTAAACATGCCAATTTCACATATGTTTTACGGGTGTCAGTGACGTTTTCTGTGGATTATTATTACATTGCGTTACATTGCTATGGTGTAAAAACATCACAAGGCGGCCTATGCATGTCAGTTTCGCTATGTAACGATGAATACTTTATTTTTAAATATGCATACTGCCAATGTGATTATTCAGTGTTTACTTTAAAAGCAACAAAGATTAAAAGAAAAAGACAAGTGTGTTTGTTTGCCCACCCATGGACATAGTGTAGCTAATAGGTGGGGATGGGGATGGTTGGCTCTGGGGCAGGGTGCTAAAGTACAGACCTGTGCCTGGTCTCAGGGGGCTCAGCATTGGAGGTGGAGTGTAAGGAGGGGGCTGGAAGCCAGGTTTCAGCAGGTGGTCTGCACAGCAGACAGGTGAAACTACTTGGTTGGGGTAACCTACTGCAGCCTGGCATCCTTGCCTAGACTGAGCTGGCCTGGGAATGATCTTGCTCTCCAGAAGATCGGCATGACGAGACCGTTTGGACAGGTCCTTGACGTTCTGCTGCCTCTCTGTCTGCATAAAGAACTATAAAAATGAATTCACTTGTATACGAAAATGAATATTTGTATAAAAAAATTCAAATGTGCTGCTTCAATAATTCTTTACACAAGAATCTAAACTCTGAAGTTGCAAGTGGCTGAATCACACAAGCATAACTACTACCAAAGTCCTTAGTCAACCTTGTTTTATCACGCCATTAAAAAAGGCCAGCTGTCCTGTGTAAAATGTGTAAAATGTGTAAACATAATAAAAGTAGAAGTTTTTACAGATTGCGTTGATGGTTTGCTGAAAGGTAATTCCTTGCCCAGCACAGGGACAGAAACGGGGATGACGAGTGATGGCTGCAATCCCTGGGACATCTGGATCTGTGCAGCAGCCCCATCCCAAAACCCAATAAATGACAAGTGAACAGTTGTAAGCATTTGTATTTCAGATCTATAATACTATGATAATTTGATTGTCATGTTGAAGAACAGGACCAGTGCTGGAAACATTGACTCCAGAACGTGGTGATCCAAAGCTTGTGGAAGCGAAGGCCAGGACTGGGCCCTGTGCCCAGATGGACAGTTTAGATATGTTCTGGGAAATAAAAACAAACCAAAGAGACACAGTGCTGTTAAGTCATCTTCCTAAATCTTCTACAATAATCTTCCAGAGTAGGCAATTGTCCTTGCCCTTAAACGAAAATGGTATTTCTAAACAGAAGCACTCTTCAAAATTAAGGTTAGATGACTTCTAAGCTGAAAGTAATTCAACATTGTCAAATTACATGTCAAGTTACATCCTGACCTGGCACCAGACTCTCTTCTATATTCTGTCATAGTGAAAGCAGCATTTCCTCCCTGTGTGTTGGAATGACACAGACATTTATGTACTCCCCCCAACAGAGTATATAGAGGGATCTGTACACTATCCTTCCTTTGGAATCAGTGCTTTCAACATAATATGTGAAACATGTATGAAATACTTATAATATGGTATTACCAAATTATCAAATGACAAAACAATGGTGTAAAAAGGTAATTACAGTGTAATTTAACATTTAATAATTTATCCAGCGTTACATTTTGGAAGCTATTTCACTGTCTTAGAGGTAACCTGAAACTTTCCATGCTGAACAACAGCTGTGTAACATGCACTAAGATACAGTACCTTGACTGTGAGGGAGGGGCCACTGCGGGGACAGGATCTATGCCATCTTTGTGAATCAGGTGTGTGTGTAGGCAGAGGAGGAGCAGAAACATTGACAGTCTTTGTGTTCTTCTTCTCTCTCCTCTTTCTGCTCTTGGATTGAGGTGGAGGAGGAACAGGCTCCTTTTGATGTGATGACGCAACTTCACTGTGTGATTTAGAGCATGTTTGTGCTCCACTAATGAATGTAACTCTTTGCTTATTCTGAAATTCCAAATGTTGACAACTATGCTTCAGTGACACTGTTTGATTCTTCTTAGGAGAAGCGGATAATGGCAACAAGGAATCTTCCATTTCAATGCTGGTTACTTCTTTGCATGGCTGCAACTGCTTTGAAGACTGAAGGTTTGTCAAAGGTATATCAAGAATATTTTCCCAGCCTTCAGCTTCAAGGTTTGCTGATTCCACTGGGTCAACCCCACTATTTCCAGACTGTGGTAGAAGACCAGTTGCTGACTGGTTAGAAGTAGCAGCATTATAAGATGCTGGCAAGTCTACAGCTGTAGTTTCTGCGATCACAAGTAGTTTTTCTTGAGACAGGGTTTTTTCTGATGTGATACAAAAAAAGAATCAGGCAAATTAGATTTAACAATGAAATGTGCAAATCATGTTCATTTGCAATAAAACATCTGTGAGTGAATGAAACTGTAGATACATGCTCACCCTTTGGATGGCGCCTGGTGACTTCAGAATCAGGGTCCTCCCAAAAGTGATCCTCCAGAGAGGGTAGTGGAGGCGTTGGAGGAGAGAGGAAGACTAAATCACATCGGAGGTTTCCAGTCACTGACAGCAGAGGCAACTTCCCAGCAGAAGGGTCCACAGTTTCCATAACCTGATCCATGGAATAAAGTGTTCTTTAGTCATGCAGCTGAGGGTGGAACCAATACATATACATAAATACATAAACGTTTTTTCTTTGTTTTGATTATGTTCTCCGTTGTAGATTAATATTGAAAACTAAAATGATGAAGGTACACAGTAAACAAAAAAAAAGAGTTAAACAAACCAGATTATGTTTTGTAATAAGGTAAAGATGGACTGTTGTTTCTTTTTACTTAGTTAAGTGGTTCTTGCCATAATGTGGAGTAGAACCATAGTGGAATAGGATCACTAACTGTGGACCAACCCGACCATCACAACTGATGATCCCAAACACATTAAGAAGACAAGAAATTCCACTAATGAACTCTTGAGGAAGAACACCTGTTAATTAAATACCATTCCAGGTTGATACCTCATGAATAAGATTAAAAAATGCCAAGAGTGTGCAAAGCAGTTTTCGATATTAATCTACAATGCAGCCAATAATAAAAACCCTTTATGTTGAATGTTAACATCTAGAGTTTTGGAACACCTCTGTTTGACTGCTGGGTTGTGTCCTGTGACCAGAAACTGACCACTGATGAAGGACTAACATAAACTGTGCAACATCAAATGAATCATCAATGACTTACATCTACAAAGTAGACCAACATGTATGATACATGTAATAAAGTGGACAGTAAGTGTTAAACTCCCACAGTGATCCATGCAAACACACACAAACACAAACACACACGTACTACCATTCCACTACCATGTCAACATCACTGCTGTGCTGAGAATGATCCATCACCCAAATAGTATGAGCTGATTGGTGGTCTGTAGGGGGGCTGACTAGTGGTGAATGTAGTAAAGGTCTACCAAGGGCCTACCAGTGATGTAAAAACAGATGGACTAAAGTCTGTAGAAGAAAACTACAAAGTTCAATCATAGGGTACATATAGCTGATAAAATGCATAAACAATTATAGGTACAAGGAACCTATGAAGTGGCTCATATACAATTTTCATGGTTCCACTGGATCAACCACAATACTTCCAGACCATGGAAGAAGACCAATTGCTGTCTAGTTAGAGGGCAAAGCATCATGATATGTTGGCAAGTCTACTGAAATCACAGGCAGTTTTACTTGAGATAGGTGTGATACAGACCAGACAAATCAGATTCAACAATGGAATGTGCAAATCATAGGGCTTAATGGTAGAGTGAAACAAAAGAACATAATCCATGGAGAACTGTGAATAACGTACACTGACATACAGTACCTTGACTGTGAGAGAGTGGCCACTATCTGTATTGAAGGATGCAGTTGCAACCTGGCTGGGGGAGAAGAGGCTAGTAGGACGGAATCTATGCCATCTTTGGAAACTGGATGTGGGCGTAGACAGGGGAGGAACAGGCACACTGTCAGTCTTTGTGTTCTTCTTCTTTTTCTCTCTCCTCTTTCTGGTCTTAGATTGAGGTGGAGAAGGAACAGACTCTATCTGATGTGATGATGATGGTACCACCGGTCCAACTTCACTGTGTGATTTAGAGTAAGATTGTGCTCCACTAATGAATGGAAGCTTTTGCTTATTCTGAAGAGCCAGCTTTTGACAGCGATGCTTGAGTAACACTGTTTGATTCTTCTTAAAAGCTGATAATGGCCTCAAAGAATCTTCCATTTCAATGCTTGTTACGACTTTGCATGATTGCTCAGAAAGTAACCCCTTTGATGACTGAAGGTTTGTCACAGGTATATCAAGACTATTTTCCCAGCTTTCAGCTTCAGGGTTTTGTGGTTCCATTGGGTCAACCACAATATTTCCAGACTGTGGGAGAAGACCAGTTGCTGACTGGTTAGAGGCCAGAGCATCAAGAGTTTATTGCAGGTCTACTGGTGCAGATTCTGAGATAACAAACAGAAAATCAGACAAATCGAATGTAAACGAATTAAGTTTGTAACATCACATCAATTCCAATCTGTTTAAAAAATGAATGCTCACCCTTTGGATGGGCACTGCTCACTCCAGAATCTGTGTACATACACAAAACAAGGAATTAAAATGCAGTAAAATAAAATCATGGTCTATATATTTTTGATAAAATGTACTGTTTACAAAGTTACATATAAAACTAATAGTTGTAACATTAGCTACCTACTCTCTGTAGCTGTTGGATGTGCGTACTGAACAGGAATCGTGTTTGGCACCTTATGTTGACTGTTTAGCTACTCAGCTAATGTTTTAAACTAAAACAGAAAAAAAGCTAAAACATAAAAATAAAAATATTTACAGAATACGTTAAAATTCACATCAAATCTGTTACAACCGGTTGGCCTCCAAAGATGCGTAATTTAAGTAAGTTTAACTTTTTTTTTTTTATGTGCTATTTCAATAAGCTAATGTAAAAAACGGACACTAACAGAACGTCCACGAGCTGGCGCGCTTCCAGCTTGACAGCTCGCAAGTGTCACCCCAGCCCAACAGAATGTTAATGTTATTAGGCATGAAAACTGTATTAATTACTTACTAATTATCACCTTTCAGTAAGTCAGCTAGTTAAGCTAGCTAATAAGTCATATCTCTCTCTCTCTCTCTCTCTCTCTCTCTCTCTCTCTCTCTCTCTCTCTCTCTCATACACACACACACACACACACA
>JBBPDE010000083.1:11451411-11467088 GCA_037974605.1 Nannopetersius ansorgii | reverse complement strand
GTATGCTGGAGGTAGGATTCGAACCTGCGACCTCTTGGTCCGGAGGCAAGTATCCTACCCACTGAGCTACCGCCACCAATAATGATTTAATATGAACAAAACTTTAATAAGGATAACATTTCTCCAACAACTACCTGTTGGTTAACTGGTTTAAGGAAGTAAATAAAATGATCCTTTTAATGTTCTGGTTCTTATCACCACCACTTTAGCAAAATTTGAGGTGGCAGTTTTCGCTAAAATTAACCTTTTTACATCGAATGACTCTGAATTTTTTTATTACAGTTCAGCCATTTAGTTGCACTAAAATTTGGAAAAATAATCTTTATGACAGACAATGTGTTCAAATTGTTACTGCAAAGATGTTTTTTCAATGACACTGTCAGAGATGTGTTTGGTTTCTTTGAGACCATAATCTTTAAATCTAAATTGCACAAACCACCCCATGTCAACAAAATAATTTTGCACCAGTCACATTGGCTAAATGGGGTCAAAATGATGGTCTAAACACTAATAAACGAAGCCTGCCAAGCCTATTAATTAGATTTCTTATAAAGTTAATGTTAGAAAATATGGTGTTCTAACAGTGTTTTAAAGGCGTGTTGTTAATTAAGCAACATTGTAAGTGGTGTTTCGATGCTTTTGACAGGATATGACTTCCCAGCGGTTCTCCACTGGTTTGCGGAACACGTGGACCTCGTCATCCTCCTGTGTGATGCCCATAAGCTGGAGCTGTCTGAGGAGTTCTCCCGCACCATCGCAGCCCTGAGGGGCAACGAGGACAAGCTGAGGGTGGTCCTCAACAAGGCCGACATGGTAGACTCCCAGCAGTTGATGCGGGTATACGGCGCCCTCATGTGGTCGCTGGGGAAAGTTTTCCACACCCCAGAGGTCCTAAGAGTCTACATCGGCTCCTTCTGGTCCGCTCCACTGAGGAAGACGGACAATCGCAGGCTGTTTGAGCAGGAGGAAGAAGACCTGTTTGGTGACATCCAAAACCTGCCTCGCAACTCTGCCCTCAGAAAACTAAATGACCTGGTGAAGAGGGCACGCCTCGTGAGGGTAAGGCCCTGGCGACAGCAGCATTGTGTTATAAAGTCTCCGCTTTCAGAAACACTGTTCAGAGGTTCCAGTCATAAAACAGTATCATTGCAGATACATTTATACAACGATTCTAACATGATGCTCATACTCTTCGCCTTCAAAGATTTCCAGTTATCCCTAGGAACCCGAGACACACTGTAGATCTGTCCACTGTGGATGATGATAATGACAGCAGTTGAAAACAGATAATAGTTATAATAAAACAGCCATAATGCCTAGTATTTAAAAATATGAAGTGATCAAACCTACAGGCAGACTAAAAATTATTATCAATAAGAAACATAAAGTATTTATAGAATAGTATTAATTATAGTATAGTAATTTTTTGTTCCAAAATACTTATTAAACATCAACAAATACTTATTATTGTCTATAACCTACATTGTATAGGTTATTAGTAGTTTTTATTAGATTATTAGTGATGATAATATAATGTATTAATATATACAACAAAATGGTCTAACATTTTGTCAAATGGTGTCGCTGATTTGAAGGCAGTTCATTTCGGTGAGTCTTCTTGAAAAAAGATGAATGGAACATCCTATTTGTTTACTGTCTAGAGATGACTGGATCAGTTAATTCAGCATGTGTTACGTGGCAACTGCTTTCAACAGGCTGCATCATTATTCCCAATAACACTTCTAGCAGTTTTCTCTAGAGATGGCAAAGACTGTAAACACCAGTCTGGGAGGAAGGTCCCCACTGACTACAGAAGCAAAGCACTTCCTCTTTATTTCATTTATTCTGCTTTGTCATGTCATTCTCATCAGATTTAAATGCATTTTTAAACAGTTCCTTTTTCCATTGTGTATGCTATTCGATATGTACTTTGGTTCAATAGGGGTTCCTTGTCAAAAGCAGAGATCAAGGGTGGCTCTGTATTATTTTTAAGAACTACCACTGCATTATTATTTAGAACTATTATTACATTTACATACATTATATTTGAAATTACTGTTTTAGGTACATATGCATCTGATTAATTACTTTTTACATGATTACTGTATAGATAATATGTATGTTAAGCTCCAGTTATTATTTTTTTTATTGTTGTTGCTTTTCAAATGTGGAGGGTGGGGCAGTTGACTCAGTTTGACTGTTCATAGATAATAGACTTTTGTCAAAACATGTTTTCTAATAACAGGGATATTATTTGTCATTGTCCTATTTGCAGAAGACATTACAGGTAATAAATAAATGCTGATAAAATCACTATGATTCTTTTCCTTGGACCTTTACATAGTGGTGATGAATGGGTTTTTATTTTCATACATTATTTTTGAGAACTTTCCTTTTGTCAGGTCTCAGCAGTGTTCCCGCTAATCACTCTGCTGTCCTCTGATTGCAGGCTCATGCTTACATAATCAGCTCCCTGAAGGAGGAGATGCCCCTCGTCTTCCGCCGAGACAACAAAAAGAGGGATCTAATATATGATCTACCAACCCTTTTCTCCAGGATCCAACAGCAGTATCAGATCTCACCTGGAGATTTCCCTGACTGCGCAAAGATGCAGGTGTGTAACAATCAAGAGTGTGTTTGCATTTACAACATGGCCACTACCTTTACATTATAAAATAATATCAGTTTTTCAAACCTGAAAAAAGGTTATAAACCAGATTAATAATATTTTAAAAAAAAAACATGTATATCTATGTGTGAACTGGACTTTATATAGCAAACTCCCCCATCTGTTAGACACAACTACTGGTATAACTTTTTCAGTTTCCTTGTTTAGCAGTTAGTAATGACAAAATAACAAAAAGAACAGCAATGAAGCAATGGTTCTCTTTCTAAACCTGAAGCCTAAAGCGATTACTCATAAGTCCCAGTTTTTTCATCGTGCCTTCCTTCTTTAGACGTTGTCGAGGGATGTTAAAAATATCGTTAAAACTCAGGATTTGTGTCCTTGTTAACTGACATTTCTACTTTGACAGGAGCAGCTCATGAATCATGACTTCACCAAGTTTAAAGCTCTCAAACCCAAACTCATGGCTAATCTGGATGAGCTCCTGACTGCTGACATCGCTAAACTGATGCCTATTCTGCGGCAAGAGGAGTTGGAAGCAGCCGACAAACCTGGAGTGCAAGGTGGTGCCTTTCTGGGGATGGATAGAGGCCCTTTTTCTGAAGGAAACCCTTTCTATTACATGAGGCCTAGTGAGGAATGTGAGGAGGTATCTGGTGAAAGCTGGGTGGTCTCTAAAGATAAGCCTAAATATGATGAGATCTTTTACAGCCTTTCTCCTTATGAGGGCAAGCTGAGCGGTACCAAAGTGAAGGACTGGATGGTCAGCACCCGGTTGCCCAGCTCAGTCCTGGGCAGGATTTGGAAGCTGTCAGATGTGGACTGTGATGGCATGCTGGACGACGAGGAGTTCGCTTTGGCTGGCCATCTGATCGAGGTAAAGCTGGAGGGCTTTGGGCTTCCACCAAAGCTCCCTGCCCACCTGGTGCCACCGTCTAAAAGAAGACGCAAAACATCAAACACAGAAAACAAGGAGGCCTGTAGTGACTCATAGGAGCGTATCTGTAAATATAAGGTTGTTTATAGGTAAAACCTATGAACAATGATCAAGATGTTATAAGAATGCATTTAAAGTCATTTGAAGAACAAAAGCAACAGATGTTTACATACACCCATGTTGTGTGATACCACTATCTATAAAACTTTAAATGAAATTTCATCACAATGTATAAGGATATGGTGGTGTATGCATTATGTTTTTGTGTTTGTGTGGGATCATTTTTTAAAGCTTATGCTTATTTTTTGTAATTTGATCACTACCGAACATCGGTAATGTCTGAGTATGGTATTAAAAAAATAGTCATGTGATGCTAAAATGAAATGCAGACAAGCATTCCAGTCAGAGTGCAGAGGCCAAAGATAGTTACGCTTTCGAGATGGCGCTAAGAGGAGCAGCCTGTGAAGTATTATGCAAGAAAAATGAACTGCGTGCGTTCCTCTTTCTTATCTACTTTTAGTCCGAAGATAACCAGTAGATTTAGACTATCACTAGACGATATGCAAAACAGCGTGATCTGAATTTTTGATAAAACTGTAAAATGTCAAAATGTAATTAAAGTTGAATTCTAATGTGATTTTGTTTACACTTGTGTTGCATAATTAACGTTTTTTTCCCGCACAGATTTTTAGATACACACAGACCCTTTTCCACTTTTTTCTATTCCTGCAAAATGATTACTGAATGCACCTTGTCTGTAAGGCTTTATGCACCCTTTATTCGCAAACTAATATATAATATATAAGTAGCAACGTACACTCTATGGAGAAAAGAATTGGGATGCCTGAACATTACACCAACGCTGGCTAATATGATATTGCATTCAAATACGTAGAGTTTAATGTGGAGTTATTCTCCTGTTTGCAGCTATAACAGTTTCAACTGTTCTTGGAAGACTTTCCAAAAGATTTTGGAGTTTCTGTGTGAATCTGTGCCAATTCATTTTGTAGAGCATGTTGGACGAGAAGGTCTGGCTCGCACGCAATCTCCTTTCCAATTCAACCCAAATGTGTTGGATGGGGGTGAGGTCGGAACTCTGTTCAAGTCACTCAAGTCATAAAAGAATAATCCTTCATACTATAACTTAACTGTGTCCACAAAGTTGGATGGGCGGCGTGTCCACAATGTCTCGGTATGCTGAAGCAGTAAGATTGGGCCCAAGTCTGAAATAAGGTTTGTCCCTATACTTTTGTCCAAATAGTGTGTGTTCAAGAAGTGGAGTGAAGTGCATCATCTAGGATGTTGCAGCGTCGATCTGTGGCCTATAGAAAATCCCCCGCCCCTCTAGTTTCATAACAAACAAGAGAAGCATCCGGACCGGCTGTTTGGACTGTTTCGGTTCTGCTCGAAGCACTGTTCCTAAAATCTCTGTTTGGACCAGAAAAGGTCTCACGACCGGAGAGATGGGCGTCAAAATCCACATAATTTACTGGTAGGTCAATTTAGTGCTATTTATATCGCAGAATCACTCAGAATATCCCTTGTTTACTGGGTTATTGGTGTAATTATGCAGCACAAGAAGGAAGCGTTGAGTTGCAGCACAAGAAGGAAGTGTTTATCGTTAGTCTTGGGAGTTTATTTAATTTGGCAAAGCACGGCAATGGAGATACGAACCCAGCTTTCTCCAAAACAGTGAAACGCAATAAGACAGGAGAATGATACGACACCCCTGTTGGCACAAAAACAGGCAGATATTTTGTAAGTGGACAAAAATATTAGGACACGCCAATGGGTTTCAAGCTTTGAACTAGGACCTTTATTTCATGTGAGGGGAAGAACCTTTTCTGTTCCAGCATGACAGTGCACAATGCAAGGTCTATAAAGACATGGTTGGATGAGTTCGGTGTGGAAGAACCCCGCACAGACCCTTGACCTCAACCCCATCCAGCACCTTTGGAATTTGGAGATTGTGAGCCAGATCTTCACGTCCAACATCAGTGTCTGACCTCATAAATGCTCTACAGAAGCATTTGTGGGAAGCCTTCCAAGATGAGTGGGGGCTGTTATAGCTGTAAAAAGGGAGGACCATGTGTTTGAATGCACTGTCATTAAAGTCCATTTTGGTATAATAGTCAGACCCCCCAATACTTTTGTCCATTTTATTCCCTTTACCACTTTGAATTTACAGCTGTCATTTATTGAATATTGATAAAATTGGGATAAATGATACCCTACAGTTGAAATATTAAAAATTTTACATCAAGGCTGCCTTTTAATAAAAGTAATTCAATTGTACATATGATGTATAAAAGGACATTCTCACAATTAATTCCTATATTTTTTTTCTCCTCAGTGGTGGATGAGGGTACAGGCCCAAGGTATGTTTCAAGAAATCCCAAACATCACATTGTTTCTGCTTTTCTTGTTGATTGAGTTACATGACTTTTGCCTTTTCCATATTACAGTTCGCCAAGCTCAAGGCGTTGCTTGAAGATGAATTTCCAGGTGACCTTGAGATCGTAAGTAACTCAAACCTGTCATTTAATTCACTGTTATGAATAGCTGTTAGTGGAAAACAAAATGCGATAGAAACCCGTTTGTTTTCCTGTTCCTAACTGACTTCTACGTTGAGATTTGTTGAGCAGACCACACCCTGGCAACCCTGTTGAGGTGTAAACAAACCTGTTTGAAAATTGAGCAGGGAGTATCCACACTAATATGGTTTCTGCTCACATCATAGTTTTTACATTGTTTGCAAGTACGTTGCTGTCGACACCAAGATGTGTAGAGCATTTACATTTTCATTATGTATGTTGCTGCTGGGGTGTTGGAGAGCTACCAAGAAAGTTTAATTGTACAAAGAGAATAAGGCTTGTCTTATCTTGTTAATCTTACGGTTGTGTTTGGGTGTGTGACATTCTTTCAGGTATTTCATATACTTGTGTATTTGGTTGCTACTGCTTCAGATTTGTTAGGATGCCTCACTGATGCAAAATTGATGTTTGAGCTGCATAGCTTTTATTCCACTGGTTATGCTGCTTCTGCTTTCTTCTTTTGTTCTACTGTTGCAATGCAAATTTCCCCCTTGTGGGACTAATAAAGTGTTATGTTATCTTATGGGAGTCTACACTTTGATACCTATCAGTTACAGCCCTTATAAGCCCTTATAAGTTAGCTAAGTTGCTATTTTGTTGCACTTCTATGTTTCTTCTTGCAGTCTGGTGAGGCCACACCCAACAGTTCCGGGTGGTTTGAGGTGGAGGTGAATGGCAAACTGGTGCACTCAAAGAAGGTAAAGAATACAGGCTTTCCTTCTTTGTGTGTGTGTGTGTGTGTGTGTGTGTGTCTATATTGCACCAACACTTTATAATAAAAAAATGCCTTAAACATTTGCTGCTTAAACAATTCTAGAACCACTCTCCCTTAGAATAAACCATTATTTGCACTGCCTGCCTTTTTTCATATTTTGATGCTGCAATTTTGTACTCTAATGCTGCAATATAAGTGTTTCTACGCTTTGTCTGTCTTTTGGTGACCTTAACTTCAAAGAACGCAGTTTCAACCCTCTGTGTACTTTTGTCTGTGGCTGGGCTGACAATAAACTCTTGAATAGAGAATGGAGACTTATGACATGCTTGCTTTCACAGAATGGGGATGGCTTTGTGGACAGTGAGACAAAGATGGCCAAGATTGTGAGTGCCATTGAGAAAGCCATGGGAAAATGAGGCTATGCTGAATCTTGGAGGTATGAAGCTCATTATTTACACAATAATACACCAGGCGGAGGACTCACAATACAATCTTGAGTCTTTTATTACAATTAGACCAACATTTATTCATAGCTTTTGAGACACATACTCATGTAAACAAGTAACTATATGCTTCCTACAAAGAAAATACTTCCATTATATGGTCTATATAGAGGTAATTCTGCTGGGCAACACCATCCAGTCAACAGTTTAGTGTTCAGTTATATAACTATATTTGTATTCTTCAGTGGTTAGATCAGTTATAATTAGTGGTGGGCCGTTATCGGCGTTAACGTGCTGCATTAATGTGAGGCTCTTATCGGGCGATTAAAAGAAATATTGCAGTTAATCTATTTACAAAGTTGGGTTGGGAGCTGGGTCTGTACTAAGCAAGCTATTATCACTTTCACCTTGATATTTTAGCGCGGATTTACTCTCTTTCTCTCTGTCTCTCTGTCTGTCTGTCTGTCTGTCTGTCTGTCTGTCTCTCTCTCTCTCTCTCTCTCTCTCTGTCTGTCTCTCTCTTGTTTGTGACTTTTCCGGATCGCACCCATTTTAAACCTCTCACTGTCGCTCT
The DNA here is from genome assembly GCA_037974605.1 of Nannopetersius ansorgii. NCBI lineage: Eukaryota > Metazoa > Chordata > Actinopteri > Characiformes > Alestidae > Nannopetersius > Nannopetersius ansorgii. The sequence continues at coordinate 11,459,199 of JBBPDE010000083.1, read as the reverse complement.
CTCTCGCGCGCGCGCTCTCCCTCTGTGCCTCTCTCTTTCTCGCTCTCTCTTGCTCTCTCTCTCGTTCGTGACTTTTCCGGAGCGTACGGACCGTCTCTCTCTCTCTCTCTCTCTCTCTCTCTCTCTTTTACTCTCTCTCACTCTCTCTGTCTCTCTCTCTCTCTTTTACTCACTCTCTCGCTCTTCCTTACTCTCTCCGTGTCTCTCTCCTGCCTGACTTTACCGTATTTAAACCTCTGGTTTATATTTACATTTTCTTTAAAGGTAATGCATTAAACTGAGTTCAAAATGAAATTAAAGTGATCTGGGAGAACATCTGGAGGCATATTTATGGTTTACACTATAAAAATAGGCATTGGGATCATTTTGGGCAGGGGAGGGGGCTTCAGACCTTGAGCCATTTTAATCTAGATTAATATAGATTAAAATTTTTATCTAGATTAATTCCAAGATTACAATGAGATTAATCTAGATTTTAAAAAATAATCTTTGCCCACCCCTAGTTATAATTAATGTCTCGTTATAGTAACAGCAAATTAGTTACTTCAGGTTACAGCCAGTCACGTTACAGGGTTGTAACCCGTCCGTAATGTTATTGTGCTGTATTGTTTCTGACTTAATTATATTAGTAATTCTGTCACTCTCTTTCTTTCTTCATCTTTTTTCCACCTCTTCTTTCTCTGTAAACGTCTGTCAGTTTGTTTGTCTCTGTCTGTCGACCTCTCTGGCAGTGCAACAATGATGGTGACTTCCGAAGTGTCCTCGACACGGACGTTGCTTGATGCTTCCCGTGCTTCCAAGGAGGAGACTTTCAGAGTCGGCAAACTCTAGATCTGTAACGGTTTTACATGACGTCAAGGGAATAATTTCAGTTTTATACTTTTGTTTTGGTTTGGTTTTGCTCTCCCTTGTTATTAAAAAACGCACAAGACATTTTGGCGTAGAAAAGTTTTGAATATTCATGCAATAAATAAACACATTCTTAAATCATTTTTGTCTTTGGTGTCATAGTTTGAAGGGTATCAGTCCAACAATTACACATTTTTGGAATCCCATTACATGGGAAAATTATTTTGGTGGCCTTTAGTTTAGGAAGTTGTCCCTGCGATTGGATGGTTGTGGGGTACCCACTGAGGTACCCTTAAGATAGGTACCGTTTCCACACACTGCCCCCCTGACTCTGTGTTTCTGGCTACCCACTGCTTTACTTGCTGAATTGGTTAAATCAGGGGAGTTGAACTCTAGTCCTGGAGGGCCGTGCTCCAGCATGTTTTGGTTTTCTCCTGCTCAGAAACACCTGGTTCGGCTATAAACTGTCAGGTTTAGTTAACGTGTTTGAGGAGGGGAACCATCAAACTGTGCTGGACACCGGCCCTCCAGGACCGGAGTTAGACACCCCTGGGTTAAATGTAGAGAAGAATTTTGCACTGTTTAAACTGTGCGTTGTGGTGTGTGTTCATGCCTGACAAATAGAGACTGCACTCATTTTCATTATTTTTACAAAAACTTCCCTATTACAAAGACAAATGTTTTTAAAAAAGAAGAACTAAAATATATGTGTATTTTCCTTAAGTATTTGGAATTACTTCATCAAGCCCTATAGTATTCTGTTGAGGACATCCTGGGCTTTCCAGTGATGTGTAATGTGATGGATTTGCATGGTGGGAACAAGAACTGCAATGGCAAGACATACATGAGGTGCCCCAAATGCAAGATGTTACTCTGCATAACCAAAAAGAAAACACACTTCCAGGATTATCACATCTAAAATATCCAGAGGATGTTCTATAGCTTATAATTCACTGTTGAACTAAATACATGTTTGTTGTCCTTTCAAGCAACCGTAGAGTGATTTAATGCAATAAATTCAGTTTTATTTTCACACGGTAATCGTCCTGTTGTCCTCAACAGTAGACATGCTGGGAATTTAAAATAAAAAATATATTCAAAGGAATTTAAATTGTAAGGTGATATTTAAATATGGAACATGTTTGAGGCCTGTTGTTAAAAGAGCAGTTCGTGTTGCCATCTAGTGGACAGGTTTTGTAACAGCAGCAGCCGAAGACCTGTATTCTTACACTTTTCTGTCTTTTTGATTAATTTAATCATCTCCAGTGAGCAGTACACTCAAAGCAAAAAAGCGATGTTTTGCTGAAAGGTATCTGTGAATTTAGCAACACATAGTGGTTATATTCGAGGCTCTGTAAAGCGGATAAACGAGTTTCATGTGCGGAGTGGTGTCCCCCCGCTCCGCTCCGAGTCGCTGCTGCAGAGCTCCGGAAGGAAAGAGGAGCTCTATTGACAACATGGCGAAGCGAGGAAGGGAGCGTTTTCAGCTCTGATTGCAGCCTGAGACACGCAGGAATAAGCTATTTTCGGCAATCTGGTGGGGCTGAGGGTTATGGATGAAGGAAACGATGCTGTGGCTGAGCTGAGAGCTGGCAGTGATCCTCATCATGGCGTTTTTCAGACGGAAAGGTGAGGAGAGGCTAACGGAGGAGAAAAAAACTGCGAACAGGACAGACCAAATTTAATGAACAACATTTATCTATAGCATTAGGTCTGCGTATATCAGGTATATAGGAACTCACGGTTACAACTTTGTCCTCATTCTGAAATGACGAGTATAAACATTTAAATGTGCGTGTGTTGTTAGCAACACTAGCCACAAAGCTAACAAATTAGCTTCCCATTTCGAACTGTCCAGTCCACCTTAAATGAACCAAGAGCGATGCACCATTTAAGGTGGAACAGAAAATTCAAATGAAAGGGCCTCGTCAGGTTTATGTTGACCAAATGCTTATTTACACCTCTGACACCCCATTAATGATGAGCAACACACTAAAGAGGACATCCCACTGGAAAGTTCAATGTTATACACATGGACAAAAATATTGTGACACCTGACCATTACACCAATGAAATTGCTTTCAAAAACATAGAATTTATTATGGAGTTGGTCCCCCATTTGCAGCTATAACAGCTTTCACTCTTCTTGGAAGTCTTTCCACAAGATTTTGTGCCCATTCATTCGGTAGAGCAGGGGTCATCAACCTTTTTGATATTGAGAGCTACTTCACGGGTACTGAGGCATACGAAGGGCTACCAGTTTAATACACCGGAACAGAGTTTACCTAAACTTATCTAAACTTCATATATAATAAACGTGTTTAAAATGCTTTTGTCTTCAAAAATATATAAATGCACATGTTTGACAGAAGAATAGAAACAGGATAAAATTAAATGTTACACGCTGCTCACTGCTATTTTTAGAACAGGTCCGCGGGCTACGCATGTATGAGGTCAGGCACCGAGGTTGGTCGAGAAGGCCTGGTTCACAATCTCTATTCCAGTTCATCCCAAAGGTGTTGGGTGGGGTTTAGGCTCTGTGCAGGCCAATCAAGGTCTTCCTCATCGAACTCATCCAGCCATGTCTTTATGGAGTTTGTTTTGTAGGGAAATGTCATGCTGGAATAGAAAAGGTTCTTCTCCAAACTGTGTCCACAAAGTTAGAAGCTTGGCGTTGTCCAAAATGTTTTGGTATGCTGAAGCGTTAAGATTGCCCTTCACTGGAAGTAAGGGGCCTGTCCCAGTACTTTTGGCCATGTAGTGTATTTACAGTGGTTTGGTTAGTAACATGATGGATTCAGCAGGAACCAATGGGCTGTATGTGTAAAAACATCCTGACACATAGAAACGTTAACACTCTATATGATAGTGAAGTGTTCACAAAACTGTAAAAAAGAATAAGTAAAAGTAACCTTCAATCCCAGTGTAATTACTAGAAAACAGAATAAACAATTAAGAGGAGAATCATTTGATATATATGCAGAGTTTTAGGCATAATACCAGTCAGTCAAACAAAGCAAGGATGACATGTGCTGACTTAAGTCACACAACATATTAACATTGACTTCCTTTTTCTTGTGCTTACTTGCGTAGGGATCCGTTTTTGGCAGTTAATCAAGCTGTGTTGTATTTGTGCCCTCGGCCAAACGTTAAATGTCTGCCACTGAAGCTGAAATTCAGCCCCAGGCTTAAATTCAGTCAACATCAAACTGGGCTAGAAACGCACAGTCTTGTGTCTGATTTAAGGGAGAGGGTTTCAGCACATGGGTAAACTTTGGGACATCCTTGCCACATTCCAGCGAGTGGGGGAGGCTGCTGACACCAGGGACTGACATTGGGTTGGCAGAGCTCTGTTGTCATTATGTGCTGTGACAGTAATTATAAAAGCTCACAGAAAAGGAACGTACCTGCAACAAATGAAACAACATATGTGATGCAAAAGTTGTAGAGGAGTCAGCTGAACTTGGGAAGAAAACATATGGAGGTGTTTCATCACACTCGCTCTGAATGAAGTTTTGAAAAGCCTTTACTGTATTAGACAAAATAATGAAAATCTTACATAATCAAAACAATATTTGACTAAAGAGCAGTTAGTTCACATTTGTATGCCGTTTTCGCCATCCTGCTGAACACGCTGTGCTTCTGTGTAATTTTGTTTTACAGTTACCTACATTGGTCCTAAAGGTGTGGTAACACAAACACTGTTTAAATTCTACATGAGAAAGTAATAGTCATGTAAAATTGGTTTTGGTGTGTAAAAACACACAGGTTACAAGTGTACCTGTTGTATACTTTTCTAGCTGCGATATCTCTTTCCTTACACAAAATCAGAATGAGTGTTATGAAGGTTAACTGTAATGTTATTAATAATTAACTGTTTGCTGATATCTTTTGAGATAATAATTATCAGCCAAAATGACCCTTTAATAACAAAGGCTTATGGCACATCAACTAACTTAAATCTACCATGGACTTTATTTTGGAGGTTTCCTGTGCTGTGTTTGATCATGTGCTCTGTAGTTCTGTCTCCATTGAGAGAGATTGTTTGTTTGCCGTGAAGTGAAAACCTTTTTGTTTTTACCCTTACAGCTAAAGGAAAGGACCTGGAGAGAGCAGTAGATGCTAAAGCAGGCAGAGGTGAGTACATTTCTGCCTGTAGTTCATTTCTGACCTTTTCTCTGGTAGTTATCTGATGGTGAAACATTTGTATACCACTTCTTGTGAGGTCTTGCCCGAAGCATCCTAGCTGGTATTGCGCTATAATGCACTATACTTTACTACAGGCTGTTGTTGGTGCATTTTGCAATACATTATGGCATAATGATGCATTTTGCATTACATGATGGCACTGGAATCATTGGACTGTAAAGAATTTCAGACGGATTGCATAATTGCTAGGTTAAGGTATTTATTTACTGTGCACATCCGGTTTAAGATTGCTAAGCACAAATGTCACAGCTGAACAGTTCCTTAAGTTCTGACAGCTTAGTTTAACATGCTGTGGTGTTGCTTTTTTAATCACTCCTGCTCTTTACCTTGTTCTTTTTGACTGGCATCTTTTAAAAATAGAAGATATGAAAATCATTTAGGAAATCGGTGCCATGCTAGGGAGATGGGGAGGTTTTAGTCCAGTGAGGCGTGCTCAGAAATTATGAAGAGGATGGGGTGGAGGATCAGATAAAGGCTGAAATGATACTGCAGCTTTGTGCACTGAGATAAATGTCAGTTGTCCTGCTCACTGGTCATCTGTAGAGCCTCAGGGCTTCAGACCGGCAACCACAGAAAGCACGACCGTCATGCTCACAGCGCGTCTCCATTCAGTTATTACTTCAGTTAGTGTAAGTGCTCTGACAGCAAGACTTGCATGATTAAAGGGTAAAGTGGCCATTTTTGTCACGCATGAGCACACCATAGCACACGACACCACACAGTGTGAACAATGTGAAATTCCTTGGATTTAACTTTAAAATGCCAGTTTTTCAAAGCACATTGTCAAACAATGTTGGCTGTTGTCTAGTGGCACAAGGAACCACACTATACCACAAACAAATGTTTTTCTGTTACAAATAAAGCTGAACTGCAGCCATACCCATGCTAGCCCAGCCCTGCTTAATGGCAGGACTAAAAGCGGGCCGCAGCAGAGCTGACTGCATCACGGCTTTCTAATTGGTTATTATGACAACAGACTTTTTTACCCTCTGCCCAAAAAATCAACAGCATTGAGACAAAAACTAATAACTGTGAAGCACTAGTATGAACACTAGTATCTATTTGGGCTGAAAATACAAAGGATCATCGGGACATTGCTAACAGGTTAGCTAGTAATTGCACGGCTGAAACTCAGTACTGTAAAAAGTAAATGACCTCTACAACAAAAGCAGCTATGACACAAAAAAACGTTCTGCTCATTTGACTCCATGGGTGCGATTTTGGGATGAGGACAAATTGTGGGGAGAGAATAGCGCTACAAGCGCATCAGAAACACTGTTACTGGGCTCAGATACACTTAAAAGCATGCTGCAACGTCTGGCCATCTCACAGTCTCACATACACAAGTCAATTAGTAGCTGGGGCAGTTGGTGGTTAGGGCGTTCGCCCTCCGATCAGGAAGTTGTGGGTTCGATTCCTAAGACTGCTAAGCACCTCTGAGGTACCCTGGATGCAAGATACTGTCCCCACACTCTGCTCCCCGGGAGCTGTGTTCCTGGCTGCCGCTGCTTCACTTGGTGAATGGGTTAAATACAGAGGAAGAATTTCGTGCTGTTCACACTGTGTGCTGTGGTGTGTTCATGTATGACTATTTTAGTTTAACACGTCAGGCTTGGCAGGAAGGTAATCCTTCATAAATGCATGAACTTAGTTGTTTCATATTTGCACTCTGAATTGTAATAAACAAGCTTTCACTTTAACCAACTCGCTGAGGTGCTCAAGATTTGTCAGTGTTGTAAGGCAGCATTTTGCAACCCTGGTCCTGGATACACACTGCCCTGCACATCATGATGCTTTCTCTGCCTTCAGCTCAGTAAGGGGTCATTAATAAACTGACTAGTTTAATCAAGTGTGATGGGAATAGTAGAAGCAAATGTAGGACAGTCATTCTTAGGCCAGGGTTGGCTTTTCTGAAGTAGACCAGAGAAGTCATAGTAAGTAGGAAGGAATGTTAGTGATGGGAACATGAATTTCGTATGAATTAACTTCAGTGTTAATGTTAGCAGTTCTGTAGAAGTAAATAATTATTGGTCATTGTGCCTGGGTAAGATGACCAAATGTATCTTTACCCAAATAATACAAAACTTAGCATTGTGCTTCACATTGTTCTGAGTATAGTATTGGAGATTAGCAATATTTGAAGAACATTGATCAACTCCATGTTTCATTACAATGAGAGTATAATTAGGCCTGTTAATTGGATTGTGCAGCACAGTTTTGACCATAATGTGGCACTACTGACTCTGTATTATAAATGGTATTATCGTGGTATTTTTCTAACCGCGGTCTGTGTGTGCTTTTTTTTTTACCTCCATTTCCCTTGCTTTTCCAATGAAGGTACTTTATTATGAGGTTTGCAAATGTAACGGAAGTTGTCACACATCTCATCTGTACGTCACTGTCACACAAAATTAAAATTTATTTTATACTGCGCCAACAAAACTTCTTTTTCTTGTCCCTAGCTCCAGTGTCCCCCAACTCCCCCTCTCGGAATCACCATGCAATCCTGGAGGCAGCCGGCCCAAGTCACGTGGCCATCAATGCCATCTCAGCCAACATGGACTCATTCGCCCGCGGCCGTACGGCCATCCTCAAGAAACAGCCCAGTCACATGGAGGCAGCGCACTTTGGAGACCTGGGTACACTAATCTTTCATATATATATATACACACACACACACACACACACACACACACACACACACACACACACACACACACACACACACAC
>JBBPDE010000083.1:11347828-11376521 GCA_037974605.1 Nannopetersius ansorgii | reverse complement strand
CTCTCTCTCTCTCTCTCTCTCTCTCTCTCTCTCTCTCTCTCTCTCTCTCTCTCTCTCTCTCTCTCTCTCTCGCTGTCCACCATGAGCCAAGTCATGACACTGTATCCATGTTGTTAATTCAGTTTGACTCCTGACCAGTGCTGTAAATTTGACCACACATCAATTTAATTTGATTACAGTCCTTTAGGACAGTGTTTTCCAGCCCTGGTCTTGCAGACGCTCATTTGAATGTTTCCCCTGCTCTCGTACACCACTGAGGGGCCGATAACGAGCTGACTAGTTGGATTAGGCATGTTGGGAGGGGTGAAAACATTCAAAAGTGCATCCCAGTGGGCCTCCAGGAAATGATGGGTGGATCAGAAAATACTGAAATATTGAATTTTGAAATACTGAAGTATTGATACTTCCTATCCTGACATCTATTTTTGCAAATTGACCTTCACAAAAATATTATGACTAAAGGTATTCTTTAAGTAGCAAGTGTGATATCCAGTCTTACATTAAACACACAGTTTATGTACAATTTTGTTTACACATTCGCCAGACAATCTTATCCAACAGTTTGATCATGTTAGGAGTCTTGCACCAGGGACTTTATTGGTGTAGGGAGTTAAGATAAGATAAGGTTAGATAAACTTTTATTAGTCCCAAAAGTGGGAAATTTGCATTGCTACAGGAGAAAGTGGACAGTACAGAAGTAAGAGCAGCAAAACAATACATGAAAAGCTATACAACAACAAGAAATACCAGTTTACCCATACTGCAACAAAAAATAAACCTTTCGTGTTGAAAAAGTGAAAAGCGATTGTAGCAAATAAATGCAAGGTTAGGAGATACTTTTCATTCTGCCCTCTACTTCTGGACCCCATAAATGCATACATGAGACATGAGAGTGTATACAATGCAAAGGCAGATTATATGGAGTTATTTCACTCCAATGAAGTAGTTTTATATGGCATTTTATATAATGTGAATGTAAAGACTTTCAATTTGTTTTTACTTAGTGGTTAAATTTATTTTTATTTGCAAATGTTTTTAAAGTATCAGTATTGTATAGAAAAGAAAATGTCACAAGTCCTAAGACCAGGGTTGGAAAATATTGCTTGGAGAAACAATTCAAAGCATTGTTATAAGCATTGATTAGTTATACAGTGCTGGAATATAAATAATACAAAATGACACACAAAGCTTAACATTTTAGCACTTTTTATTTTCGATAAGTGCCACGTTTCAATAAAGTCAAGCCAAACAAATATTTCATTTTTTAAGGGAAAAAAGTCAACAAAAGCCAACATGTTGTATAGTTGTAATCAGCAGAATCGATACAGATTCCACATGCTCTTGTTACTGTGTTATGATGATTTAATATATTTTTTTCCATTTTACTGGAAGATATATTGTTTTAATAGCTGGAGAAGTGGAGTCGCAGAGCAGGTCTAATTAAGTCATCATCTATAGTTAAAAAGTGAGAGAAGAACCTTCCACTCAGTCGTATCTGCTGCAGTCTAATTAACCCCAAATACATTAGAGAATAGTTAGTTCGACTGCCAACAGCTTCTAGACAGACCAGTGAATCAGGTCATTGAGTGACTGTGTACACAGCTGCCATGGGAATTGTGGGTAATGTAGTTTTACTAACCATTAAATTGCTTGGTTAGAGCCATATTGGTTCAAGCTGGCTGAATGCAGTGAGATAACAGCGGTTTACAAACACTTGTCACTGTGCTATCACTGTATGAGTGGAACATACACAATATATACACAGTACACACTTACGAAGTATCGAGTCTCTGGCCTTTGTCTTATTAGTCTGCTCAAAGAGTCAGTGCAGAATGCGTGTGTGTTTGTGTGTGTGTGTGTGTGGGGGGGGGTGTGTGGGTGTGTGTGTGTTCTCACATTTGTAGCAATTGCATGCAGCAGGATGTTAACACACTTTCACGCTTCAACGCCACCTCATCACACACTTCACATACACACACACACACACACACACACACAAACACACACACATACATATCAGGGTCAGCTTCCCAGTAGCTGCTCTTCACACCTGAAGGAAACTTATTGAATCATTCTCTCCCCGTGTCTCTGCTATGTGGACCTTGTTCAAATGGTCATTCAAAGTTTCTCAAGCATGAACTCTACACTGAGAGCATTTTACAGGTCAATTCTCAAATTCATTTATAGAAAGAACAATCTATTGGCCGTGTGCTTGATGCAATAAGCTCTTGGTACGTTAATACGGGCATCGTAATTGACTTGTCCATTCTCTGACAGCAAATGCATTCTTCCATAACAATAAAAACTCAATTTATCTTAATGAATGTATGTTTGTATTCACGGCATGATATCTTTTTTTCAGTTTTCCCCCAATTCAGTCCTGTCTAATTTAGATTTTATATTGTATCTTGTTCTGGTAACAGTGTTGCTGATGTATTGGCAGCACAACTCCTTCCCCAGTTTATGGACAGTTGTCTCAAAACTGCATCCATGAAGTCGAACCAACAGAACATTTTTTTCCTGTCAGCTGCTTTTGAAATTGTGGTCTTTTTTGAATAAATAGCCTTGTTTTAGTTTTTTTTTTTCTTGGCATTGTTGAGCTGCACCTAACCCAGATAATTTGAGCAATGTCCTAGTAGACCTTCACATTTTTCAGTGTTAGAAAACTTCCACAAATCTTCAGCCCAAATAGATACCTACATTGTTGTTGTTGTTTTTTGTAGGGTATTTTTTTTTTTTTTGCACAGTGAGTAAATATGGGCCTTATTACTTATTACAGTCTTTTGCCACAAAATCCGTCTTCTGATTATTGTGGGCAGAGCGTTCATAAATCAAGTGCATGCATGACTGTATTATTTACTATTACGGTACTTCAATACCGAGGTATTACAATAAATATTCAATATTTTCCTCCTTAGCAACAGTTACCATTTTGCATCCACTTAATGAAAGTTCATATGGAGATCCATATTAAAACTTTACTAAGTCCAATAAGTACGAAGAGTCGACTCTTTCTTCTTGGAAGAAATGTGGAGAGATCAGAGGCTGAGACGGCATATGCTCATGCGCAGAGGCGGATGGGTTTCTGGCTGCTAATTAAACCTCATTACCCTCCTGCTCACTAAGCTTTTGAAGTATTTACTCAGACAGCCATGGTAGAACGCCGAGGTGGGTGTAAAGACAAGCTGTTAGTCTCTATTTGCCCTCTAAAATATTGAGAGTGTGTGTTTGTGCATGTGCGTCTTCAGAAGGAAAGCATCGGGAATGATTTTTCACCCTTTGAACTCGCGCATTAGTCATAACACGCAGCTGGAGTGAGGCGGAGAGAGGGAGAGTGTGTGTAAAATGAATAATAAAGAGTATAATCAAGACTTCAACTGAAGGCCTAAAGGTTATAGTTTGTCAACATTGTGCCCACAGTATATATATAAAATAGGACATTCTTATGTAATGAGTATAATGTCCAGTGGGTTTTCTTTAAAACGATTAAACAAACCACACAAAAGAAGAAAATGAAATATGGAGAAAATGGAATAGCTCGTAACATTCAACACTGTTGTATTGCAAGAAGCTGCGTTCTTCATTAAAAAAACAATCATCTTGTTCATAAAGGCATAATCAGAAAAAAAAACGTCCTTGATGTGGAGATGCCTAATAGCTTTTAGTAACATAAAAATAATAATAATAATAATAAGTAAAATATGCTGTTGTCCTGGTGATTTCAAATACGCTTTAGACATTCTAGCCTGGCTTTCAGTTTCAGGTTTATCTCTTTTTTGACCGTAAACTTCTGCCTGGGGCCACTGGCATTACAAGGTCTTTGACGTCTGCTTTTCCAATGAACCTTCTCTATCTCATCCTCCTAAAGTTCACTCTTCCGTCCATCAAACTGCTCCATTAGAATCTTCGCCCCATCACCACAGATGGGCCATAAGCATAGTCCAGCCCATGTGGACCGCCCCCTCATACCCAGGCCTATTGCAGTATGCATAAAGCCCTGTCATGCATGACTGAATGGGGAGTTTGAGGCCTAGCACACTAGCACACTAATATGCTTTAGTGCCCCAAAGCTATTGTGGGGACAGCACTTTAAACTGACCGTAATTGCTTTTTAACTGCACTTCCGTAGCAATAAGCCACTCTATTAGTGCTCTACCTGCCATCCAAGTGTGGTTTTCACTGTCCTTTTCAGTCGGCTGCATTGTGGGACAAAACCCCCCTTTTCCAACCAGAACACCTGTGTTTGGCAGAAAATGACATAGCAACCGAAGCACTTAAATTCGTTCTGTCATAATCAAAGGCTTTCCGCATTGTAGGCATTAATCGAGGATGTTGCATTTTGCTGCATTTTGCCATACAAGTCTGTGGCTAATGGCAGGAATTGACAAGGCAACCCGTGGAGTGTTTGTGGAGCCAGCGCCAACATAACAGATATTATCCTTACTTAATAAACACATTAATGCCCGTGGTGGATTTCCATTCCAAAGCAAACACCTGCACTGGAAGGCGAGTGAACACTTGGCAACAAACCCTGACTGGAATCCAAATCAAAATGGAGACGTTATCCTTTCCCTATTGTGCTCTGTGCTTAGCCAGTGCACTGACAGTATGAAAACAGCTTCTGTTTTGTACCAACTATGAAAAATCATACTGTTCTTATTGTTTTCCTCAAATTGAGTCAACGTTGTTGTGAATCATCTGCATGCCACACTGTTTCAACAAGGAGTTGTCGACATTGACCTCAGCACATCTAACAAATATGTCATTATGAGTGGCCTTGGGCAGACTGATCTGAGATCAGCTGTTCCGTAATGAGCTCTGTCAGATGGGGCAGGTTTGGAATGTTATTACACTAGCGAATGAATCCCATCATCATATCGTTTGTCACTCTTGTGCAACGTAGCTATAGGATTACACCAGCGCCCGGGGAGGCTTATGGATGCGTGGTTAGCCAAGCCTTCCATGCAAGAAATGAGCTTTTGCTGCTCAGTATTCATGTATTTATTGAGGATATTAATATAAAAGATAACTTTAATGTAGAATATAGGTTCTGTGTGACTTCATATACATGTTAGGCCAAAGACATATACAGACATATAATTGCATTTACACAGTTTGACACTATAAGCTATTTGTGTGCTTCATATTGTTTGTACAAATCAAGAATTCCTTCCACTGAAAGTCAAGGAGAAACTTCTTTCTTTGTTCCACAGTGTACCTGTTTGACCCTGGATCTAAACTAAGCCAAATAAGAGGGTTACTAGATGGTGGTAATCGTTTGCAAATCAAAGTCACTGCACAAATCACAGCTGCATTGCGAGATTTCAGGGTTTCCATGTGGCCTCATTTGAACTGTTTAAGTATCTAGTGTCTCGGGGCTGTTCCCAGGACAGTGCTGATAAAGCAGAGTATTATAGCTGTGCAGTGGGACATCTCAGAGAAACAGGTCTCGGGACAGGACAGATAAAGTGATGTATAACAGCTGCCACAGCTGTGTGCCATCTCTGAGATCTCACACTCATGCGCCCTGCGGACCCAGGCTTTATCAGATCCAGACTACAGTGGTCCCTAAGCCAACTCACTTTAGCTTCTGCAGACTGCTAGCCTTAAACACTTAAGCACTGACTCCGGGGTAATGGAATATCACTGCTGTTATCTGTAATTCTTAAGATGCGTAGCTGCAAAATCATTGTGGTGTAGATTCTAAAAAGACAACAGAGCCTTTTGATTGTTCTGTTCATACAGAACTGAGCAATTCATTGTAAACTCTGTTATTTGCTACTGTTAGCACACACAAGCACTGCACAATCCAGTGGGTAGAAAAACGAATCACCCAATTCAATACATTAATATGTTGTTGCTTTGCAGCCTGGAATGAAGATTCACATGAAAGATGTGTCAGCAACACATCAGAAAAAAAACTAAACATAAAATAAACATAAAAAGCCAGAATCACTGAGCTGGATAAGGATTCTTCACCTACTGTGATCAAATTTTCTGTGTGCTTTGGGTCATTGTCATGTTGGAAGATCAGCCTTCTTCCCATTTCTGCCAGAGGGCAGCAGGTGTTCATCCATGTCATCCATGTTTCCCTCTAACCTGGCCCCCTCAGCAGGATGCTCCTCCTCCAGGTTTTACTGTAGATATGTTGTTCTTGAACAGTGAGATGAAAGGTTTGGCGTTGAGGTTGTATGATTTTGGTCTCATCTTTTTCCACTTGTCCTTGGAAACTACAGTGTGAATTTTGGCAAAGCTCAAGCTACACCTAATGTGGCATTTCGTATAGCGCTTTGATTTGATTGCATCCATCTCCTGACTTGTGTCTGTCCTCAACTTTATCCCTCAGATCTTTGGAGTGTGCCGTCGAACCCATAGTTAATTTCAGTTGCACCACCAAGCACTGAATGCTCCAAGAATAGCTGTTTGTACGCTGAACCAATCAAAGGATCACAGTTGATCATGGGTAGAAGCCAGTTAGCTTGGTGTGCAATGAAGAAGGTGATCAGTTTTACCTGACTGAGTTGAAAAGTATTTTTAGGTGGGAATGATTCTTTCTCCATCTCAGTGATTCATGCTTTTGTTTTGTTGCTATCTTACCTTTCATTTGGATATTATAAGTTGCACTGACTAAATACAGCTGGAAAAGTGTTTTTGTGTGTCTTTAGGCTGCAAAGCAAAAGTAAATATTTTGCTGAGTGTGATTCTTTTCTATACCCACTGTAATGCAATATAGTGCAGTGCAATCAAGTGCTAATATGACACGGTTTAGGATTTGCCTGCATTACTCATCGATTAATCAAAACACCCACAGATACACTCATCTGGAACTGTGATCTGTCAAGCTGCTCACGCCACACAGAATAACAAAAGCCTTCTGCGAAATCAGCACAGGAAAGGTCAGCATTGCAGTTATAGTTAATAAACACAACACAGTGCAGCCCTAGAATGTAGTGGTTGATCACTTTTGAAAGTGGATTCTGTTTTATCACACTATCTAAATAGCAGCCGCTGTTAGAGCTACTTGTAATTCCTCCCTTGAAGTTCTTAACAGACTGCGCTGATGTGCAGCCAGAGTACAGATTCAGACAGAAGGCGTTTTGGTGGTCCTTCTCTTTTCACCGTCAGCCGTCATGTTTGTAAAGAGGCCAGTAAAGAGGTCTCTCACTATGTCTTTGTGTAAATGGTGATCTGATAGAGGCCATTATGCTGTCATTAGCAGACAGGCTTTAAACTGCCAGACCCCCAGTAATAAACACATTACAGTCTACACAGGCCTGAACTCTGGGTCTTCCCACCAGAGGAAGGAGGGAACGAGGGCAGTGTGGTGCAGACAGATTATCTAAAACCTCATTATATGAAGTTAATTAATGTCAATGATGAATGCAAACCCCTTTGAAATGGCTCTAGTAGTTTGAAGTTGCCTTTCTTAATACAGTTGGCTGTGTATAAAAACAGAATTCCAAGCACAGATAAACTCCTTTAGCCAGTATAATCCTTATAATTGGTACAAGTGCCTTGCTGAAGTCATTTATCTCTACAGTTAATGGGTGTGAATGTTTATCTGTGCCTTCAGGCACAATTAGCAGAAGAGGCTCTTGATTGGTGGTGCAGAATGAATACATTACTGCATAATCAATGACAAAATCAAACTGGTGCTGTCTGAGAAAACTGATGGCTCGGTCTCTTAATGTATCACCTCAGTATTGACCTCCGGCTGTAGAGATGCGTAAGTCATTTAAAATAAGTTCAGTTTCCAACCACGCTCTGTGAATTCAGATTTCAACTTTTTTTACAAGATTAGTTTTACAACTTGCTGGATATTTTCTGCTCAGAAAGTTGTGTTAAGAGAGGTTTAGGGCTCCCTGACAACAAAGTGAAGAGTGTTATTGTGCAAGTCCTCTACCGCCACCAAGAGGGTGAAGTTCACCACTACACCAGTCCATCAGAGCTTAACAGAGTAGTTCACTACTGATTCTAGGACCGTTATATTTCATGAACCATTTAGTAATGAAATAGCAAGAAACTTGTGGGCCAAGCTTTTATTTACAAATGCACACCACATGCTTTTTTTGAAGGCTCTTCTCTTTGGGGCTTGGTCCCTGTGATCAGAAAGTACCATCCTCACACACTGCTCCCCAGGTGCTGTGTTCCTGGCTGCCCACTGCTCCACTTGGTGAATGGGTTATATGTAGAGAAAGAATTTCACACTGTTCATACTGTGTTCTGTGCTGTTGTGTGCTGTACATGTGACTATAAGGGGCCGGCATGATTATAATTTCCATATTAATCTCTTGTAATTTCCATATGAATCTTATTGTTGTCTTTGTATTCTGAAATTCTGTTTGCATGATTACTCATTACTAAGTAAATTATTCAGCAAATAATTTTAGTGAAAGGTCTAGTCCAGAACCACCAGTCATCTAACTCCATGGTTCTTTTCTTATTCTCCGCAGTGTTCATCATGGCGTCTGGTCTGCTGGTGTATCCCTTCGGCCTCAACTCCAGTCTGGTAAAGTCTTTTTGCGGAGACTCCGACATCTACTATGCTGGGGAGTGCCAGATAGGCTGGGGCTACATGCTAGCCATAGTGGGAGTGATGCTCACCCTCTTCCTTCCTTTTTTTGCCAAGTATGCCCCCAAAGAGCAGCTTTCACCCACCCCGCTGCCCACGCTTTTATAAAAGCTCGGCCAACTGCCCTGTCTGAATCTGGCCTCTTATCTGCTCTAGGAAACAGATCTGCATCTTTTGTTCTTGGTTAATGATGATGATAATGTTGCCACTTTGGAATAAGTGTGCCCAGAAGAGCCATTGTTTTCATTGTGTGATGTGCTGCGTTGTCTTCCCTCACTTGATAAGCTATGTCCACTGGTTGCTCATAGTGAAAACTGTTTTCTGAACCATTATTTGGGATTTGAAGAGGAATTTGGGATTTTTCTCCATTGATTATAAACAGACCTATGGTTAAGGTCATTGGAACTAACATGGAATTTGATTTATCGTTTTTTTTTGTTGTTTGTTTGTTTTTTTGGGAATCAAAATGACAAAACTGCACAAACAGTAAATCAAATTCTAAACAAAAAACTAAATTTTCCACCTGCAAAGGTGTTACTTAAGACGAGTCTACATGCAAAGAATTTGGGGATGGAGAGAAGCATCCTGCTAAACATCAGGGATCATCCGAAACCTCAGAAGAAAAGCAAGGATTCCTAATAAATCTTTTCTGTAACGCTGTATAAAACTAACCAGGAGGAGTACAATAAAAAGACACAATCCAAGATTATGTTCATGGATCTTTTGACTATGGGGGATTGTCTCTTCACTCAGAAAGTTCCTGAGAAAATTGATTTGGGATCCCAATGAAAAACTGGTTCAACATTTTTGGACGTTTTTGGTTATTTACTGTTGATCTGATTCCGGTAACAAATAACACTGTGGCTAACAGGCTCTGAGGAAAGTATAGTAAAAAGCTCCATTCATTAAAATTCACCAATCGGTTTCCAGTAGTGTTTTTTTTTTTTTTTTGTTATATCTAGGGTTGTGATTACTCAGTGAACCTCTTAACAGCGGTAAAATGGTTGACGTCGCTGCAGAAGCAGAATGATTAAGTCCATGCAGCTGCAGCACGGCCAGACAACACAAGCACCGACTTTTCTTTGCCAGTAAAACAAAGTGAATATACTTGTATACAGTGAGACTGTGTTGTATTATAGAATGGCCTGAAATCTAAAACCCTGAAACCCTGTGTCCAAGGATTCCCTTACTTCCTAAACGTTTCAACAGGAGGCTTGCAAGTCCAGGTCATGTTCTCCGTTTTGTACTTAAACGTTCCATTAAATTCACTGATCAGGATTATACAGGATCAGGAGAATAATAAATGAATATTCAAAAAAATACATGAAGATGGGCTTAGTCAACACTAAGACACTAAATGAAAAAACCCTTTTCCTGCCCTAACCAACTTGTGCCTTTTTACCATGACTAAAAAGACTCCAATACCTTCTATCAGGTTTTATTACTTCTGCTGAAACTGTGGTTTTTGTAAATGCTTCCTTGTTTATTTCCCCACAATGTTGTGCATTTCTGTATATGTCTTGGTTTGTTATAATTGCAGAGGGGATTGTTTCACTTGTAAATCATCCATGCTGTGACTTTGGCGAACTCCCGTTAAGCTGGTTTGTTTTAAAGCTTCGTATAAAGGGGATTGCAAAATAAAGGGTGTTGAAGTGAAGAAAAAAAGCATGATGGTGAATGAAAGGTAAAGGCCAGGATGACACTAATGTACTTAATTTATCAAGACAATGAAATCGTCTTGCCTGTGTCAAAACACAAAGTTTAGGGTAATGACAAAATTAAGAGGCTGTGGCATATTAACCCTCTGGCCCTCCTCATTTTTACTATACTTTCTGCTTCTTCGTGGCCACTTTTGGCCAGTTGAAACCCATTAAAACTAACTTTTTTGAATTTTTTTAATTCCTTGTTGTTTACACTGTTAAATCGTACAATTAAGCTTAAAATACTTTCATTCTAAACTCAGCACTTGAGAAATGTAGTTATTAGTGTCTTTTATTTTATATAATGGCCATTCCTTTTTATATAATTTTTATATATTGTTATATACTTTTTTGCTATTTTTACTGCATACATTTTTAACTAGCATCAGTTCTTGTCACAAGTATCAAAAATGTATTCATTTGGTTTTTTCAAATGCTTCAAATTCCAGTTTGTTTGCACAATGCACTTGTAGTAAACAACCTCAAAATTTGCCATTTTCTTTATAATCTCAATGCTTGGTAATGCTACCAAGTCTGGAATATGTAACTGATTAACAGCAACGCTGAATTTTGTTTTCATGCACAAACACAAACCATTATCTGACATCCTTAAGGTCAAACTTGTGTAATTAATTTGTTCCATTGGAGTGCAGTCATCATACTCTCCTGTTGGGAACTAAGATTATTATATAAAATTGCTCGTTTGGCCAAAACTGGATAAATTACATAATCTTGTAGAAACCACTAAAAAATACATTTCTCAAGTGTTGAGTTTAGAATGAAAGCATTTAAACCTAAATTGTATGATTTAACAGTGTAAATAACAAGGAATTTAAAAATGTAGTTTTCATGGGTTCCAAAAGGCTAAAAGTGGCCATGAGGGAGTCATATTACAATTGGATATATGGAGTATATTGACGTATTTAACGAGTTGAAGTTAAAAATGAAAAGATCTGAAAATCACCAGACCCCTGAGAACTTTCATTCCATATGCATTAACACAGCAAAAATGGTCAAAAAAGAGAGTGAAGTGGACAAAAATGCCCCACAGGAGGGCCAGAGGGTTAAAAAGACAGCTAAAAAATCCTCTGTGCTTAACAACTTTACTGTCTAAACCTGACCCTCATTCCCGTTTTCTGTTGCTACCTTCATGTATAATGTTTTCAGAGAGTGGCAAAATGAGTATGAAAACTCTCGCTAATTTTCCCGCCTCTTTCCATCCTTTCATTAATGTGATTGAGCATGCAGTGACATTTGACTCTGAATAAAGCCAACTTAACTTTTTCCCTCTAAGGTGTACATGTATGCCTTTAAACTTTTGACGTTTTATGTTTAAAATTGCCAAAACTTACACTGAATGGCTGTGTATGTTGAGGAACGCGTTTGAAAGAAGCCTTTTGAAGATGAAGAGGTTCCAAAAAGTCATAAGTTCCTAAACTGTGCTCAGATGTTGCTGTAATTCTAACAACTCTAGGCACAGCGATCCTTTTTGTCTGTAACGATGTATGTGAAATCTGATCTCTTAACTGATTCTGTAGATTAGTTGTACTGGGTTTTCCATTGTGTGGTTTTGGCTGTAAATAATTATGTAAGATGGCTGTTCATGTTAAAATGGTTGATCCCCTTTTTAAAAGCTATATTTTGAGATATTACCTCATGATTGTGTTTGTTTAACCCTCAACAAGACGTGCTGTTATGTGTTCTTCCTTTGTAATAAAACATTTCATTAACAAAGAAAATGGACATTTTTTGTGTTATGAAGGAAAACAAAACTATATTTTTTGGACACCATCTATTCCTCTATTGTGAATGAATATATGAATACATATGGTCAGTCCAACAACTACAATGTCAAAACTTTATGCTTATTTGAGAGGAATCAACACAAATGGCATTTGATAATTACATTTTAACTCACGTTGAAGTAAAATGAAACAAAGTATGTCTGGAAATTCTCCTGTCCTGTTCCTTAAGCTCTACTTCAGATTACATTTCAGTAAGTGCCTGAACCACGTTTCTCATCTCAGCGTCTGATGCCATCACAGCTTCCTGTGCGTTTCTCTGCTCGGAAGAAGAGGCAGGGCGTACAGACACACAGGTGAGAACATTCTTGTCTCTGTCATAGTTCCCTACACAGCGATGCCGCTGACCCCGGATCAGCCTGGGCAGCACCTGGTCCTGTAAGACAAATAAATCAGGACAGAGATTTAGGGCTGAGAATAATGGATAACGATATTAACCAACAAACCCAATTGGGTGAGACAATTATCTTCATATTTTGTAAGAAGTAATCAAACATGGTCATGAATACCTGTGATTAGGAAGGTAGTGCAAACAAATCAGTTAATTTTTCACCAACCCTAAATTGCTGGGCAGATAAAATGGAACTATGCTAATTTCACACTGATTTATTCCAGCTCTGTGTGAAGAGTAGCCACACCGAGGGCGCTGAGGATAAGTGAACTCATTCAACATTGATCATAAGCTCCATCTAGACATATTTTACAACAGCTGCCTTTGACCCAGTCGTTTTACACTCTTGCGCATTATGCGCGTGAATTCTATTATTGCAGAGTACCGCTGAGGCCATTAATAGAACACATTAATGACAGCTGTATGTAAGTGGCTGTGGATGGGTTGCCGCTGAATGACGTGATGAGAAATAGTTGCAGTTTTTGTAGAACCTGCTTGAGGAACAACTCACAGTTTCATAGTACACACATGACACCACTTCTTTTCCATCCCTCATAAGGAAATTCTTAGCACCAAATGTTCCTACTGTAACCGCAGAATCAAGAGTGGCTGTAAAAACAGACAAGATAGACAACAGACAATTAACCACAGTGCAATATAAGATATTAAATGTGCTCCATGTCCACTATCTACTTCCACAATCCACTATCTAATGACCACTGTTCAATATCAAATAAGCACTGTGCATATTCAATTTATTCTCCTTATGTGCTTTGACAGACTTGCAGGCAGAGTAATCTACCAAATCTAGAATTTAGTCAGTTCTACTTACCAAAAATCTCAAACAGCATAGGCACTTTGTCCTTGAACTGGCTCCAATGTTTCATTCCCTCAATAACAGCTGTGAGGATTCGCAAGGATTTCTTGGTTGCTGGCTTTGACTCCAGAACTGCAGGCTTCTACAGTGCACAAGAATATAAGATTAATGCAAACACCTGAAAAAATACTTGAGAAAGCAATGCAGTCGTTCAGGTGTGCAGCATAAATTTATTATTGTACAATACTGTAATAAATGTTCGTACATTGTCATGACGGTTGTATAATATTAAAATGGATCGTGACATGGGTCCAGTTTACTTCAGTCAAAATGGGTTACCTGTTGCTGTAATTTGCTATTGCTTTTTGAAGTGTCAAAGGTATTTTCAACCCACATTCCAGCACTCGTATTCTCTGCAGATTTTGACTTCCACTTGTTGTTCTGAGCTCCAGTTCTCTGTCTGAGTGCTGGGGTAGACAGAGTTTGCTGAGGGGTCAAAGACATTCTGGCTGGATTGGTTTGTCTACTAAAAGGCTGCTGCTTAATGGGTTGCTTTCCAGAGAATGGTCTAGTCTGGACCAGATTGGATCCACTGACACTTGAAAATCCATCCTGCCTGAAGCCTTGAGCTGCTGTGATAGAATCTTGTCTGCCCGGAGTCCCCTGTGGCCCTGCCTGTGACCTGAAAGTACAAACTCTGTTGAAAAACTGAGGTACTAAAGCAATGGAACCCAAGCAGATCTACACTAGTGTACCTAACATAGGTGGGTTTATGTGGGTGCGGTACAGGTGCATATCCTCGTCCTGTGGAGCCAAATGAAGTCGTTGGCCAAGCTTTGGTTTGCTCAGGTTGTGGGTTGGCTTGCTGGTTCCATTCTCTTCTCTGGGTTAGAGGTGTCTGATTTGGTGATTGCGAAGTAAAGCCTTCGCTACCTGAACAAAAGCAACACACTGTGCTCCATCTTCTTTGAAAAGTGCTACCGGCTATTTTCTGTGCTAAGTTTTCATTGTCAGTGTCTGATATTAATTGAAGCACTTCACAAAGAACATACCGGCTGAATGAGCGCCTGGGGTGAAGTTGTGCATTTGTATGTGCTCCCTGCCAGAGTACATTTCATTCTCAGAGGGATTGGACGTCAGAGGCAATCTGCTCCGTTTTTTTTGGTTGAACAGTGGTACAGATAGACAGCCTGTACATCAACAGAGAAATGTGAAAATCTAAGAGTTATTATGAAATACAATAATAAGCTTTTTCCATCAATAACAATTTATATAAATAAACATCCACTTGCACATAGCAAATGCAAAAATGAGTAAGGACATTACGTAAAACATTTGCATCCTAACTAGTTAAAATGCTGGCAGATACACTAAGTGGGCTAGACCCCTTACTTCCAGCATACCAAGACATTCCAAATTAGTGGGCAATTTAGGGAAGAACCTTTCCTATTCCAGTGTACCCCTGTGCACAGAGCAAGCTCCATAAAGATATGTTTGGATGCGTTAGGTCTGAAAAAATTTGACTGATCCGCACAGAGCCTTGACATCAGTTCCATCCAACATCTTTGGGATGAACTGGAGCGGAGCGGATGAACCAGGCCATCTCGTCCAACATCAGTAAATGCTCTACAGAATGAATGGGCACAAATTCCCACAGAAACAGTCCAAAAGCTTTTGAAAAAGCTTCCAAAAAACAGAAGCTCTTATAAGCAATTAAAGCAAAGGGAGGCCCAACTATGTGTATTTGAATGCAGTGCGTTAGAGTTCCTGTTGGTGTTATGGTCAGCCGTCCCAATACGTTTGTCCATATAGCGTAAACCTACCTGCCGTTGGCCTCGGCTGGTTTTCATTTCTCTTCATAGTAGAGATGCTAAGCAGTGGAAAGCAATAACCTGAAACACACTTACATATAACGAACTACTGAACGTATAGATGCTGTATTAGATCTTATTTAAAAGAAAAATAGCCGATATAATGTATATTCGTATATACAAATAGCCTACATATGGTATACCGATTAGCTCGCTATGCTAATCGACAGTGACTGCAGTTCCGGCTAACAGAGTTGATTAAACTCGCATAAAACATTAATGACAAATGGCACATGAATATTTATGAAAAAACCTGTGGAGGCAGTCTATGGAAACATATAAAAGTTCTAATAAAACATTTTTTCAGGTCGCTAACGCTGCTTCGTTTTAACGAGTCGAGACAAACTACTTTACTATGTCCTGCGCGGGAAAACGTATACATACACACTATGGACAAAAGTATTGGGACACCTGGCCATTACACCAACCGGAACTTTAATGGCGCTGCATTTAAATACATAGTTTTAAAAAGAGTTCGTCCCCACCTTTGCAGCTATAAGTGTCCACTCTTCTTGGAAGGCTTTCCACAAGATTTTGGAGTTTCTATTGAAATGTGTGCCCATTCATTTTGTATAGCATTTATGAGGTCAGACACTGATATTGGATGAGAAGGTCTGGCTCCCAATCTCTGTTCCAGTTCATACCAAAGGTGCTGGATGGGGTTGAGGTTAGGGCTCTGTGTGGGCCAGTCAAGTTCTTCCACACTGAACTCATCCAGCCATGTTTTTATGGAGCTTGCTTTGTGCACTGGAACAATGCCATGCTGAAATAGAAACGTTCTTCCCTAAACTTTGTCCACAAAGCATGCCGTTGTCCAGAATGTCTATTTATGTATATATACATTAAAATATATGTAGTACTATATTCATTTTAATTATACGCACATTATAAAACATAACTGAAAAAATTCTCAAACATTAGATGTAGCCTACTGAAAGAAGGACAGCTCCATATGATTTTACCCATTTCTCTTTATTTAAACATTTGAGTACAAATACCAAGAGCTCTTAGTTCTGGGGGCATGATTCATTAATTAACAGTGGCTGTAATTTTGTATATTATATTTATCTTCAGTCTCTGCCCACATTATGCGTGTCTGTTGGGCGGTCAATGCGATAAATGAACTCGGCAGGTAGAAAGTATCCCAGGTACTCCACCGTGTTAGGGGTGGTGTCTATGTAGTAGTGGCCTCCCTCTCCGTGATGGCTGAAGCCATGAGTGTGCTCCAGTCTCAGATCCAGACCCTGTGGAAAAATAGTAACGTGGCTCATTACTAATAACACATACTCAAGTAAAATAATGATGGATTTGTGACTTCCTGTGTATTTTCAGCTGATAAAACGTCTGCTATTACTTAGGTACGGTACTGTACAAAAGTCTAAGGCACCAATATAAATTGTTTAAAATCATTTTTCTCAGAATGTGATAAAGTGTCTTTCTGCTAGATAACATTTGAATAAATGCATAACAAATTGAAAGCAGTAAAAAGTATCCATATTTGTTTTGTTAATAAGGAGCTGATATTTGGTTGGATTTGTGAAATTCCATTAGCAACTCCTGATTTAATTTAACGAAGGACTGATTAAGTCAAACCAGGCTTCTGATGAAACTACACTAATACAGGACTTCCACAAGGAACACATTAATATATTGGACATAAAACCACTATTTACTGTATAATGTATTTGTATTTAGTGTTTTTTAAATTTGATTTAGTATATTTAGTACTCTTAGTGAAAAAAACTAACTCTGTCATATTTTATATTTAATTTCATTACGTTACCTGTCCTGTGATGATAGTATAGGGTATAGTTAGACACCCTGTTGTTCTTGCATGAATTATTCAGTCATTTCAACCTGTTAATCTTGGACTTCACCTCCAAACATAATTTAGAGGTGAAGTCCAAGATTAACAGGTTGAAATGACTGAATAACTCATGCAAGAACAACAAGTCATGTCAAGTCATTCTTTCACCAAAGTAAGGAAGGTTTTACTTGAGTATGGGTTTAGGCTGTGCTGTCCTCTGACAATCAATCACTAAAGAGCAGGACTGTAGTTTGCAGGGCGCGATGATGAGTGATGCTCACCGGATCTCTGGATACAATGACAGACTGGCAGATGAGGGGAGCGCTGACTTCGAAGTGCTTCAGCCAGTTGTTCACATCTTCATTAGTATTCAGGGGGCAAGAAGAGAACTCTCGTGGCTATAAATTAAAGATGGAAAGCTGCAACACTGGGGCATGAAACAAACAATCTTATATTCAGGCCTTTTATCATTTTGAGGTCAAGTCAAATCGGTTTTATTGTTGAAAAAATAACACACTCGCACCAAAGTGTTGGACCCGGAGTGGCCGCTGCGACCTAGCGCGCCGCCATCTTGGGAATTAAAGAACAGACGTTCTACTGTCAGACTGTTCCCAGTTTCCAACTGCGTTAATGAAACCAGGCCATAAATCTGGGCTGTCAGTCTGTAGATCTAAAGAACCGTGCAGAGTTCTACCTTAAAACATCAACTGATTTGCAAGGCCTTTATGAGTTGAACTGGATGGGTTTGAAGAAGGAAGATAATGATCTCTGCTTGACTGCAAAAAGTCTTCATTCATATAATAAATCATAATAATCATGACAAATAACCAGAACTTTAACACGGTCATTTCAAACAGTCCTTCTTTACCATGATGTGGATCTTGGCTTTCCCTTTCTGAATGATGAAGGTCCCCCCAAGAGCCAGGATTTTATCACTGTAGTGCTCCTCCATGGTTTTCCTCATGCAGCTCACGAGACTCTCCTCTCCTGTCCTCCTGCTGGCTCTGACCTGGATGACCTGTGACCAAGCAGGGGTTTTTTTACTAGTTAGTAATTAAGGCATAGTTATTAATTCATTCAGCAATCAAACCTCAGGATTCTTCATGACGGATCGATTGTGTTCTACACAGTGGTCATCAACCATAGAACCATAGTGTACTACAGAATTGCCTAACTGACTACAGAGGTGCCTAATTGACTGGATTACAAGCATTCATTGTATGGAAATGGGCAGGACAGGAAGGTTGGTGAACACTTAGGTGGTCTCCAACCCCAGTCCTGGATATCCATACATAGTTTTTAATATGAGAACATTTAATTTGCCTTTTTAGGCGGCCATTAAAATTCCGACCCATTTCTGAAAGGATACCGATGTAATACCAAGCATTTGCATTCTGTAGTAGCAAATGAAAACTAAACTAGTCCACTATACAGGCAGGTTTATAAATATATATTACAGAAGTATTACACTTGACTAACCCATATATATAAATATATAAAATAGTAAATAGATTAGTACACTATCAGTCAAAAGTTTGGCCACACCTTCTCATTCAATGTTTTTCTTTATTTTCTATATTGTAGATTAATAGTGAAAACAAACAAAATGCTACAGGAACACATGGAATTATACAGTAAACAAAAAACAGTTAAACAAACCAGAATATGTTGTTTCTTTTTACTTATTTAAGTGGTTCTTGCCATAATGTGGAGTAGAACCATAGTGGAATAGGATCACTAATGGTGTACCAACCCGACCATCACAACTGACGATCCCAAACACATTAAGAGGGCAAGAAATGCCACTAATGAACTAATGAAACCTGTTAATTAAATACCATTCCAGGTCGAACTTTTGACTTGTAGTGTATATCCATGCAGTCGATTTAATACAGTCAGCATACTGTGCTGATACTGATAAAGCATGTCGGATTTGTGCATCACTTATACCTGCTTCTAGTGTTTCCTCACCTTCCCAGGTTTTCCCTCACATGCGTATAGGTTCGCCAGGAGCCCGAAGTCACAGTCATGAAACCTGTCGCTGTATTTCTCCTGCAGACATTTCCCATCCACTGGGCTGACGGAGGAAAAGTAGCTACCATTGACGGCAGACTTACCCTCCGACTCTGTCAGCACCAGTGGCATCAGCTTTGAAAAGTAACAGAGTGATTACTGAATAAGATATTCATGATAAGATCCAGCACAGTGACAGGTAACAAGTGCTCCCTTGTGTTACATGCCTACTGTCTGCCTCCACTATTAAAGGAGTTCAGGACCCAGACTTCTTGAATGGGGGCAATACAAGCACTAATACTTGACAAGTGTCTATTTGTGAACAGCACAAAATTGTTCTCTGCATTTAACCCATTTAACTGTGTGAAGCAGTGGACAGCCAACAATGCAGCACCCGAGGAGCAGAGTGTGGTGATGGTATCAAAGTACCTCAGTGATGCCACTGGCAATTCCGGGATTAGAACCCACAGCCTTCCAATTGCTGTAGCAATTCCCTAACCACCAAGACACTAGACTGCATTGCTTTGTTAAGCCTGGCTCTGAGATTTTTACAAATTATGATCTGTGAGCTAGACATGCAGACCTTTGTAAGCAAAAGATGTAAATTGTCCTCTGTGTGTAATACCTGATATTAATCAGAATTAGAAGAATTGTGTATATATTACAACTGCACAGATACTCAGGGACACCAAGACAAGAGCAATATAATAACAATATAAAGTATAAATCAATCCAGTAAAACTTCTGCAGACAATACTCAATATGAAATACACTGAACTATATACACAAATGCTGGAGTATATATACTATAGATTAATAATGTACCGTTAAGTGACTTTCTAGTAATAACATGCTAATAGCAAATTACTTTTTGCATCTTTCACCGAATAGCAAAGAAAATGAGCATTTGAGTCATGAATCAGATGATAACTGAACGTTTACATCTGGTATGTTTAGGAAGCCAATCAGAGTATAGTGGGGAAGAAGTGGGTGGGGCTTATGCTATACACCAATCAATCAACAGTTCGCACTTCTAGGGGTGTGTGATTTTGTGTTATTTTACGAGAGAGGAGCATTCACTGGAGAAGTCTTTAACAGACTTTTACCCATGAGAGCCAAATCTGTTGGTACATAACTTATCTACAGTATTAATACCCAAGTTTATGTGTGTGTGTGTGTGTGTGTGTGTGTGTGTGTATTTAGTACAGAATGTTTTTTGCAGAGTAATTCTGCAGAGCTATAATTTGACGGGGAATAAACTTCATAGTTTTTACTGTTCTTGTCTGTGTGTATCTGTGCAGTCATAACATAACCTTCAATCTGATCTTGTGCCGATAAGAGAAAGTGTTTACTGTTACACAGCTCTGACCTGCAGCAAGTGTTATAGTCATGGAAAACAGTTAAGTAGCTTGTTGTGCCACAGCTTTTCACCTCTGCATTCATTCCAACAGTCTTGGACGAAACAGCACCAGCACCAAGGATGAACGCCCCCGGTAGCTCCAACTCCTTGGACACCTTGTTCATGTTATAAACCTGAACAAGAGGGAAATCATTACATAAGATCTTTTGTTAACTCCTGATTATATTATGAGTTGCCAAACATATATTCCAAATGTATTATCACAGACTGTCCCGAATATATAGTCAACATTATTAGGCTACAAGACCTTGTCCAAGTGGACCAGTGGGACCAAATAGGGGACGCCACCAACATCAGTAATCCGAGGTTTTCCACAAAGTCCTTTGGAAAGAGACAGCTCAGGTAATATGTGTTGATAATAGTGGCAAAGCACTGGCACTGAAGACAAATCCATTCTTATTGTCAGTTCACTATTATATGTTTTTCTCCAATTCTCTGTTTTGCAGCATTTTCCTTTGTTCGTTTGTTAAAAATAAAAGAAATGCATCATAATGACCCAACCACTGGAGCTATACAAGCCAGTGCAATTCCTAGTGCCAGTCCCAAGTCTGGGTAAATGGAGGGTTATGTCAGAAAGTCAAATATGCACTGCCTTGGTTTGGACGTGTGCTGAGGAGAGACTCTGAGTTTTTTGGGAGAAGGATGCAGAGGAGAGACTGAGTGTGTTGAGACAAAAATGCCAAGGACAGACTGTGAATGTGTTGGGAGGAGGATGCTGAGGATGGAGCAGCACGGAAGAGGAGAAGAGGAGGGCCTAGTAGTAGGTTTATGCATGTGGGGAGGGAGGTCATGCAGTCATTTGGTGTGAGAGAAAGGAAGATACAGAAGTAAATGGAAACAGTTGATCTGCTGTGGTGACAAAGTAGAAGAAGAAGTGCATCATAATGTTACAAAAAGCTAATTTAATACAGGTTTCAGTAAATCTACCACCCATATATGAGGTATGCACCAATCAATTCCTTTACTTCTCTACTGGTATAATGTAAGTTATTCAATTTACCACTAAGAGTTCCTTCTAATTCTCCAATTTTTCACCTTGCAGGATTTCCCTTTGTTCGTTTGGAAAGAAAAATGCAAGTAAAACATCAGAAGCGCATCATAAAGTCACTGAAGCTATTTTAAAGCAAGATTCAGTAAATTCACCCCCATATGTAGGTGGTACCAACCTTTAACAGGAAACTGGAATGGTTCTAGTGAGAGATCTGGGCACTCAGCCACACAGACTTTGGCATCTTCAAAATTCCTCCTCAGTCCTTTTTCTAGCACTGTTGAAGATCAGTGAAGAGAAGATTAACTCCACAGAGACTACAGACACTCTGTCAGTAAACCACAGGTTGGGACTCGAGATCAGGCAGGAGTTTAAAGCTCAAATTCAAGTTTAACTCAAAAAACTCACAGTCATGATGAACTTCGTACCTGAGCTCGAGACGCACACATGTGTCCAAAGATCACGAGAACGTGCAGCAACTTCTTTTTGAATTAAAGTGCCTGCAGATCTTACCCTCACACAGCTCCTCCAGGGTGGGAACATGCAGCTGGAACTTCTCAGTCTTGCTGGTGTCTGCCATTCTTCGTTCTGCACAGATCACCCAGCAACACACACTCGCTCACACTGACACTCACACACACTCAGAGATCACATGCTCCAAATCGTCAGTGCTGACCGACACACTGACAGGCTACATTCACACACCCAGCGATTCAGGAGCGAGAAAAGTTTACCTCTGGCCTGGCTTGCACAGTAATGCGAGAGTAACCAATTTAGCAGTTAATTTTCAGGCCATTCCTGAGCTAAGGTTACACTTTTGTATTTTAACATATTGTATTTATATAAATAATATTTTTGTATATATTTTATTATATTTTATTTTGTCTATTGTTATTAAATTATGTATTAAATCTATAATCTATTATTATTATTATTATTATTATTATTATTATTATTATTATTATCATCATCATCATTGTTGTGGTTATTATTATTATTATTGTTGTTGTTGTTGTTATTATTATTATACTTTATCTGTTATCAGTGATACAATATTATCACTTTAGCAGAATTATCTTGTATGTCCTCCCTCTCTTTAAGTCGACTGATATATATTATTTCAATATAATTAGTAAGAAAAGTGGTATTAATACAATTATTACTCTTATCTGTAGTTGCATTAACTTTGTTTTACCTTATTTTATTGTTAATCCTTTATTGTTTCAATGCTTTTGGTAATATTGTAATGCCAGTAAAGTTCTTAGAGTTCAATTTTGAGAAAGAGTGAGAGAAAGGGAAAACCAAAAGAGACCAAATGAAACGTTTCGTGCGTATGGAATGCGGCGTGGCTGGGCGGTGGTGTCGTCACGGTCGCTGAGACTTCTGTGATTGGTCAGCTGCGTTGTGTTCGAAGCGTATCCCGCGAAGGCCCCGCCCCCAAGTGCGTCCACGTTTCTGCAGTCTGTAAACAACACACGTGTGAGTCCAGTACAACCAAGAGATTCACAGCAAGCCTCCAGAAACACCGAACTCTACTTAAAACGAGGCAACCCGAGCTGAGGAGTGTGTGTATGTGCTGCCAGCAGACTGACTCAGGGAAGAGTTGGAGAGTGGGAGGACACGGCTAACATGCTAAAGCTACCTGGGGCACCATGGAGAGTGTGTTAGAGACGATCAGGCAGAGCGAGCTGGTACAGCTCGGGTCTGAGAGAGAGATTTTCTTCGAAACTCCTTCTAACGATGTTGTTGACTCTATTTCAAAATTTTTCGAACGTTCGGTGAGCCAACACAGCGACCAGCCACCTTCACCAGCCTCGGACAGGTGCGACCAGACTAAACCTGACTTTACTTTTTTGTTCCAATGATCCGTTCCACCTTAAACATTGTATCAATTTGTCAATTACCGTGTTTACCTTCTTAAAGGTGGAAAAGAAAGTTCGTAAAAAAACTTACTGGATGACTTGAACCGTTGCTGTTTCGTGCAGAGAGGCAGGTGATGTACAGTGAGTAAGACAGGCGACAAGATACAGTGAGGAAGGGAGGCAGGTGAGATATGGCGAGGTAGAAAAGCAAGCGAGGTACAGTGAGGTAGAGGTAGAGAGACTTGCGAAGTACAGAGGCAGGTGAGATACAGTGAGGTGAAGTGGCAGGTGAGGTAGAGGCATGCAAAGTACTGTGAAGTAGAGAGGCAGGTGAGGTACAGTGAGATAGAGAGGCATACAGTGAGGTAGAGAAGCAGAAGAGTTTCAAGTTTTATTGTCATATACAGATAACAATGTAGCATCATTAATGTAATGAAATTCTTAGGCTTCCCCCAACTTTACATAAATATGTAGAAATGTATACAGATAAAAAATTAAGAATTGAATATATCTACAAGAATTGAATTGAATATATCTATGAGGTACAGTGAGGTACAGTGAGGTAGAGAAACATGCGAGGTACAGTGAGATAGAGAGCCAGTTGAGATATAGTGGAATATGGGAGTTTTTGACCAGGTAAATCACCAAACTGCTGGACACAAGGCTTCCAGATCTGGAGTTGGGGATATGTGCTATTTTGTCTTTACTTGCATTTTTATTTATTTTGAAAGCTAATTTACTTTCAGCAATCACCCACTTTCAGTAAATTCTCTTTTAAGGATGTTTTTAAGGATGTTCTCTTCCCACAGTGACTCTGGTGGCAGCTTGTTTTTGACGCAGTCTGTGACTCCAGTGTGCAGAACAGTTAAACGACGCCATTCATCTCAAAGACCAGCTCCTCCCTTCCCTGTAGAATCTGATGCTGACAGTGAGGGAGACCGTAACGATGATAACAGAGCAGATGAAGAGGAGAGACCAGGCTCATTATCCCAAAGAGAGTCTCACAGTGAACCTGGTGATGGTGACCTGTTTGGTGGTCCCCAGGAAATGCCAGCTTTACCTGCATATCGAGCAGCAAAGAGACGGATTCGCTCGCGAAAGTGGAAGCGTGTACCTTTCCTGCCAAAGTTTCAGTTTCTCAAGAATTCTCAGCCAGAAGCACTGTCTGCTCACAAGAACCAAATTCTAGTGGTAAGGATGTGTGAATGGTTGTGCTCTGTAGTAGTGCCAGAGATGTACAGTACTGCCCTAAAGTGAAAGACATTTGCAAAAAGAACATTTAATGTTTAGATCATCAGTGAGTGTTTAATATTCCAAAATACACAAAGGAAAACTACACTAAGAAGAAAAAATACAAACATTATAGAGTAAATAGTGATTTTACATAATATCAGTGTGTTCCTTATGGAAGTCCACAATTACTTGTAGCTTCCATCGGAAACCTAGTTTGACTCAACCAATCCTTCATCTCTGGGGTGGCTGGTGGTCTGGTGTTTAGGGAGTTCCTCTGCAACAAGAAGGTCATGGGTTTGAATTCCAGAACTGCTAGTGGCACCACTGAGGTACCCAGCGATAATATGAGCAAGATGGGCGTTCACAAATCCAAGCAATAGCTGGAGGCCTCAAGGAGGAATCTGGAACTGAACCTGTGTTCTCCTCGCCAGCTCACAAAATATCAATTCCTTTTTTTTTTGATATTGGTATTTTTACCGCTTTCTCATTTGTTAGCATTCATTCTTATGTTAACTTTACTAGAAGAAAGATATTTTATCACACGCTGAGAAAAATGGCTTTAAACAATTTGCATAGATGCAAAAGGCTTTTGCACAATGTTTTATGTCAGGCTTCTTAACGTAGTAGTGAAAACTGTTTTATCATCCAGTGTGAACAAAATTTGTTGTTTTTAGACAGTTAATGTGACACGCCTGCTGTTGGTTAGATTGAACATATAGTTATGAACAGTAGTCCTGCATTCTAAATGAAAACACTGGTGTGGTGGTGTTTAATGCACAAAGAAATTTTTACCCAACCAATCAGGTCAAATTGAGGTGATCTTTAATTTAATAAAGAAATACCTCAGAAAATGACAAAATATCTAGAAAAAAACATTGTGTCTTATTATGTAATAAAATGGTAATTAAAATGTTCACTTTTAAATTGATAGCCATGTTACCTCTGAAATGAGTATCAGAGGTAGTTGAGACCTTTTTCTTTATTTGTCTGACAGAATTCAGAGATTGGCGGGTTCTTTGAATGTATAAAGGAAATTAGTGAGGAGCGGGAACAGCAAAGAAGAGAACAAAGTCCGTCTTTATTCCTAAATGAGTGAGTTCATTTTAAAGTAGTCTTACATTTGTTCTTGATTTTAGAAGTTAATCATCATATTGA
Organism: Nannopetersius ansorgii; assembly: GCA_037974605.1. NCBI lineage: Eukaryota > Metazoa > Chordata > Actinopteri > Characiformes > Alestidae > Nannopetersius > Nannopetersius ansorgii. The sequence goes on along the minus strand of JBBPDE010000083.1, from coordinate 11,350,890 downwards.
TGACTTCTTAGTGTGGGAGTCTTTACTGGTGGTCTGTTGTATATGTGCACACTCTGATGTGACTTACAGATCTGTCAAGAAAGTATTAAGAAGTGTGTGTATTTCAGGCTGGAAGAAGACTGTGACAGCATGGAGTGGGGCACTGATGATGATGTCAGAATAGTGGTAAGTTGACAATTTTACAATTTCATGACATACTTTATGTATACTTTACTACACATTATGATCGTTGTTGTTAAAACAATGTAGACCTGTCTGTTTTTTTAATCTATGAACTACAAAATATGGATTTTGAAGGATTTTATGGGAGCAGGACAAAAGTATCGGGACGCCTGTTTTCAGGGTGTGTGCTAGGCCCCTTTCTTCCCGTGAAGGGCAGAGATGATTTAGTATACCAAGGCATTTTGGATGCCATGCTTCCAAATTTGTGGACACAGTTTGGGGAAGACCCTTTTCTATTCCAGCATAACTGTGCCCCAGTGCATAAAGCAAGCTCCATAAAGACATGGTTGGATCGGGGGCTAATCCATAATAAAGTCTATGTATTTGAATGTAACGTCATTTATGTCCCTGTTGGTGTAATGGTCAGTTGTCCCAATACTTATTGTCCATATAGTGTATCTGTTTTTTTAGGCATTACTGCTCCCACTATTTCTGTCTCTTTCTACTCAGTTGAAAATGTATGTTGAATATTGTTTTAGCAATTTGCATGCATTACTTACACTATCTCTGAGAATCACAAGCGACACAGTTTTTGTTTATTCATCCATACATTTGATATTGTTTCAGGACAAAGAGTCTTTCATTTCAATCACCCATAAAAGAAACCGACAAAAATGGCTTCCAGCGTCAAGGTGGAAAACTAAACAGATGCTTGCAAAGACAGCAAAGAAGAAGAATGACAAAAAAGGAAGCAACAAGAAGATAAACACGAGGAGCAAAAGTGGTGCTCGTCCAGCCCGACAGGTCACTCATCCGTCGACAGAAGGATCAGATGATGAAATAGTGATTGAGGAGACACAGAATCCAGATCTGGACCAGGCTTCAGAAGAGGCTGGAGAAACATCTGCTCCTGAAATATTGGAGCACCGATCAACAGATGATGGTGAAGATAACATCTTATTTAGAGAACAGGAGAGAGTTGAGGATACTGTTGAGGATTTGCATCATGAACATCGGGAAAATGAAGGGTTGGATCCTGACAGTGGAGTTTGCTTTGGTTCACAGGATCTTTTTGAAGAGAGTGATGCAACGATGGCATGGGGTTCATTAAAAGAGACTAGAGTTGGAGACAGCAATAAAAAAGATGAAGAAAGTTGTGCCGTCCAAAGTGGTGGGAGAAACTCATTACAAAAGAAGAATACAGTCGAAGAGAACCATTCAGAAACGTTTTTGGACACAGAAGCTGGTAGTGATTTTGATAATACAAACATTTCTGAGTTGCAAAGGACCCCATGTCTTGTGCCACAGTTACATGAAAAGACCTCACCAGTGGCCAATGAAAACAAAAAAGCACAGAAAGACAAACATAAAAGGAGGCCAGCTGATGATAGTATGACACTTACGCAGTCGGAGGAGAATGAACAATCTTCCCTGCCTACACAGTCGCTGGCTGATCTTTCAGAATCAAGAGTAAATGCTGAATCAAGATCAAGGAAAGATCTCTCCACTGGTGTACAGGCAGAGATGGCCATGGAAAGAGGAGGCCAGTGGCTGTTTAATTATGATGGATTCAGCATGATAAAAAGGAGGAAAAAGAAAAAGCCTGGAATATCTGAACTGTTTCATAGCTCAAACTCAGATGACAGTCTGTCTCAGCGTGATACAATATCTGGGCATAAAAAGAAAAATCTTTTGGTTGAAGACAGTGCAGGGAGGGAGAGTGTTTGTAGGAGACCCTCTGAGGAACCAGTGGAAGCTTTCCCAGTCAGCAGTGTCTCTGCAAATGCTTTATCAACAGAGGTAGTTCCAGACTCTGAAACGAATACTGCTGAAATAGCAAAGAAAAAGAGGAAGAGGGATGGAAAAGTGAGTTCATTTCCTCATGATACTGAGGGCACATGTGTTGAGGAGATGAGTGTAATACCTTGTTCAACTTCAGACTGTCTGGCGTCTGCAGCTGAACCCGAACAACAGGCAGCAGCAGTTCTTTCTGGTCCTTTCAGCAATGAGGTTAGTCATCAGGACAGCAATACAGCGATAAATATAGATGCTTGCAAAAATGTGGTCCAATTGGAGTCTGAACCACTAAATATAAAGAAAAGGCACATGATGTCAGAAACTATGGAGTGCAGTGAACAGTCCAGCCTTGGGACAAATCAACAAGAATCATTTCTTGAAAACAGCGCTGGAACACAGAACAGATCAGATAATCTAACAAAGCCCTTAAACATCGGCGATATAATATCCAATACATTAAACCAAGTAAATTGTCTAAACGTTAAGGTAGATGATTTGATTTCACCAAGAAAGAAGAAAAAAAGGAAAAAAGAGGAAACTGTCAGAGATGATGTAGCTGTAGAAGCTGGTCAAGTAGAAACCTCTGAACAAATAATACAGAATTCTGAGTTAGTTCTAGAGGAAAGAATTACAAAGAAAAAGAAAAAAAAGATGCATTTTGATGAAGAACACGCACAAGTCGAAACTGATTGGCTAGAGACCACAGAGCAGGTGGAGGTTCAGGATTATGAGCAGCAAACTACTGAATTGATTCGAAAGAAAAAAGTCAAGAAGAAAAAGAGTAAAGAGCAAGTTGCTGAAGACAATTTGGCTGTAGATATTGGTCAGGTAGAGACTACTGAACAGTTTGATGCTCCTGAAATGATTCAGCATTCTGAGCACCAAAGTACTGAATTGGTTCCAGAGAAAAAAGCCAAGAAGAAAAAGAGGAAAGAGCAGGCTGTTGAAGAAAATGTGGTTTTAGAGGGTAGTCAGGTGGAGGCTACTGAACAGTTTGATGCTCTTGAAATGATTCAGCATTCAGAACAGCAAGGTACTGAAATGGTTCTACAGAAAAAAGCAAAGAAGAAAAAGAGGAGAGAGCGGGTTCTTGAAGAGGGTTT
>JBBPDE010000083.1:11313503-11326463 GCA_037974605.1 Nannopetersius ansorgii | reverse complement strand
ATAATAATGGGGTATCTTTAAAATATAATAATAAACGTAAATCCAGTGTGTACTCGCAGCTTTATTAACAGCATTTTAATACAAGTTTTTTTTTTCTGTGCAGCCCGCGGACCGGTACCACATGACCCACGGCCTGGTACCAGTCCGGGGGTTGGGGGCCACTGCTTTAGAACATACATCATCAGTCTAAACCTACACATACATGCTGGTCCATTTAAACGACTCAAACAGACGAAAAATGACAAAAAACAGCTTGTAGGCTCTGTTTCTTCTCTCTCTGAGTTTCTTTTGGTCTTCAAGATTCAACATCATTTGTCTCATAAACAATTATGAAAGTACAATGTGTAGTGAAAAGGCAGATGGTAGCCTATTGGTAATGTCCTCTAAGGTACCCTTGAGCAATGTATCGTCCCCCCACACTGCTGTGTTCCTGGCTGCCCGCTGCTTCAGTTGGTGAATGGATTAAATTCAGAGGGATAATTTTGTGCTGTTCACACTGTGTGCTGTGGAGTGTTCACATATGACAGAATGCTCACTTAAAAAATGTGCCCCTGAAAGGTCCAAGAGCCAGAGTCTTTAATGACACTGCATTCAATAGACTTTAATATAGAGGTGGTCCTGCCTTTGTAGCTATAACAGATTCCAAAAGTTAGAAGCATGGGGTTATCCAAAATGTCTTGGATTGTCCTTCGTTGGAAGTAAGGGGCCTTGAACAAAACTTGAAAAACAGGTGTGTCCCAATACTTTTGTTCATGTTGTGTACGTCTGTAGCATGCCAACAGGTGGAGCCTCGTGGATACGGAATGTCTTTTCAGGTTCCTTGACCACGCCCACTCACAGATTTCTGCAGCGACCTGGCCCTGCGATTGGTGGAGAATGAAATGACGTCAACTGTCCAGTGGAGTGGAAGCTGAAAGTTTTTTTTTTCCTCTTGTAGTAAACGAACCTCTCGCGCGTGAGAAAGTAACATCAGCGGAAACTGGTTATTATTTATTATTGTTTTATCTTTTCTCAACAAAAATGAACAGGTAAAGGAGAAGAGTAGTTCATATTTGTGGAGGGGGTGGGGAAGTAACCCCAGGTTCTCTGTTCTGAAGGAAGTTTGACGTTTTGACTTTTTAAATCCGCCTGGGAGCTGCAGAAGCAGCTGAAGAGCTCCTTCAACTCCTTGTTGTTGTTCAGTGGAGCTCGTCCACTCGGCGAGGAGGAAAATGTGGGAACAGGAGGAGTTCGAGAAACACTGGAAGAACGAGTTCCCCGACGGCGAAGTGCCCAAGATGAACCTTTTCTCGGTGGAGGACATCGAGAAGGAGCTGGAGAGGAGCAAGACGAAGCTGAAGACCCTCCAGCAGGCCCTGTCGGAGGAAAAGTTCAAGGTGATCTACCTGCAGACCACCATCGCGCAGAAGAAAAAAAGTTACGACGCGGAGAGATGGGGAGGGAGAGACGCGGAGGAGGGAGAGGAGAAGGTGAAGGAGAAGGAGGACAAACCCGTTAAGGTCGAGAGGATGGACAGGGACAGCATTAAAGGTCCCACCCGTGTAAAACTGCCTGGTCTGGGCGAGGAGCTCGGCTTGGTCCCTATCCGCCCGGACGTGGCCCGTGGCAGTAAGACAGGCAAACCCATCCTGGTCCCCCCTCGGAAGAAGCCCAGTCTAACGAAGGAGAGCCCGGTCACTCCGGTCCTGGTGCAGCAGAGGCAGCAAAAGTCTGAGGAGCGCGACAGCGACCACGAGTACGAGGACGTGGAGCTGAACGAGAACTTCGTACAGAGGAACCTGCTCAACCCCAAGGCCCGAATGCAGCAGCTCCGCTGGAGCAGGGATTTGGACTCTGGAGACGAGGGGAGACTCTCACCCTCCATGCCGTCCCGGTGCTCCTTCGGGTCGGGCCGCAGCACCCCTGACAGGCGGAGCGACGGGTACCTCAGCTCGGACCACGACGACTCCTCTTCCGCGGGTAGGAACACTAAACAGCTTCGCCGTTTTACCCTAGGGTCTCTGAACCTTTCAGCCTCATATACATCACTGATCGTGAAGTCTCGGGTTCGTGCTGTCATTTTGTTTAACCTATTCAGCTTTCTGCTCAGAGGAGTTTTTCGCTTTCTTGCACACTCTAGCTAACAAAACCACAAGGCGTTTTCTTGCATGCGCCCGCGAAGCTGTTACCAGGGGTGAAGGCTGAAGAGTTGAATGCCTCCAGAACCTCCGGCAGTGGTTATGGAAAAAAAAACATTTTACTATAGTTTTGAGAAGCTTTTGGTTTCAAATGTGTCGTTTTATACATGACAGATGGCTGCATTCATGGGGATGGAACCAATAAAATAGTAATCAAAGTGAAAAAATGATTTTGTATAATTTTATTATATTGTCAGGAGTTCTTCAGTGATGGTGGGTCATAGTACATAAGAAGGCTATTTTGGTATGGTAGATACTGTGATCTGCTGGGTCCTCTCATTATCACTGTAAAAAAATATTCAGTAAGTTCCTCTGCAGTATTAACCATTTCACATCAACCTGCTCTGAAGTATTGAGTAATGCAGCTACTGAAGAAGTAATTGAAGGGCAGAGTTATCACTTGACACTTGTTCTTTTATTGAATAGATAATTTTTGTCATGCTAGGCCTGTACAAAACTGGGTAACTGGGCAACCTGTTCCCTGCTGTGGACCTGTCAGAGAGAGATAATTGGATTTCTTGTACCGAAGGACATGAGTTTCCTGTGTTTGTCCAGAGAAACAGGGAGAGATGAGAGGTTCACCCAACAGTTAATACACCTACACACTGTTAGCAATGGACCATTTCACCTCCGTACTAATTATTCCATAGTAATAATGAAAGTAATTAAAACAGGCTTTGGTGTGTAGTGGAACACTAGGATTGCTGCCTGACTGACTAATGCAAATTTTAGAAATAGCTCTCCACTGCTCTTTTGGATGAAATCTGGATGAAATTATACTCAGTACTGCTTTAAAATGTGTATATAAAACCAAGAAAATGAAACAAGTGTTCTGTAAGTGAATACAGATGGGTTTTTTGTGCCAACATTTTGTGTAAATGGAGATGTGTCAGATGACAGTCTTTTTGTGACATCTCAGATTTGGCGCTCACAGACGAGATGCCTTTTGTCTTATAAGTAGAAATTGCACCTTGCTTGTTTCTGTCCATTGTTTGAGCATGTTGTTTGTCTTCTAGTTGCTACACCTATGGCTGTAAGTGCTTGATATAAAATATTTTAGGACACCTTAGATGTGAATTCTGCGATTGACTGGAAACCTGTTCAGGGGGTTTCAGGGTCCAGGGTCTTTCATCCAGTGGCTGCAGGGAAAGCATTTCTGAGAGAGTATGTAATCAAACCCATATAATATAATCAACATATGCAGGTGCTACCATCACATATTCACTCGACAGGGAATGCAAATAGTACTGACAGCAGCTGTACTATCTATTTCTTTGTAAGTAAATACAGAAACTAGAAGCACTTCAAGTTGTTCTTGTTAGGGTGTTCAGCACGATAGGACTGCTGATGCCTACGCTCCAATTTTTGCACTTAAACATGGCATTTGATGTGCAAGGTCAGGAACTGGTGCGAGCTGCAGCAAAAGGCCCTAAAATAGCAATTACACCACCAGACAGCAACTGCTGGCTAATTAGCTAATGGATATAAGCTTATGTAACAGAAGTGCACTGTTGTGCTTTGTGGATGCTTGGAGGTGGATTATTTAGGCTTGTTAAGCAAGAAAATACAAATAAATGCATCTGGAAAATCAATTTAGACTAAGGAGTTACACATTTCTGCAGATAATTTGGGAATTGACTCCAATGTATAACTAGGCCTGTTTCTGCCTTGAGCAGATCCACAAACTTCATGAAATAGTCTTAAAATAGCCTCCATGTAGCATTTGAGACAGTTGGGTGAAGTCATGTACTACAACCTACAAATAAAGAAATGTATGGATATTTGTGCTGCGGTGTTGGAAGACGCATAATAAAACATGCATTTTAAAAGCACCAGCTAAAAACACTAATGTGGTTAACTAGTTTATGTTAATCTGCAGTATGTGTATATGTCTGTCGCAGTTCTCCAGTGTTTGAAAGCCTTGTGGAGAGAGTAAGGCCGATTAAGGCCAGTGCCCTTTGGCATTAATCACTAGACTCTAAAGGCTAACGCTGATAATCATCACATCCATCTCAGTGGGAATGGAAACAGTGATGGGCCTGAGTTGCTAGCACATATTTAACACTATTGGTCAAAAACGGCACAGAAAGAGGAAGGAGAAAGAGACAGAAGCAGATAGACAAGCCGCCAGTTAGTGGAACAAATGTGACATGCTGTTTATGAGACATTTCTGGATTCAAGGTCTATATTCAGCCCAAGGTTTATATATTGAGCTTTGGTTAGAGCTTAGCTTTTCACCCTTCTCCAGGACCAATCTCCCTATATCATGTTCTCAAATGTGCAACTGATCTGAGACCAGTGTTTGGGATTGCGACGGTCTGGAAATTTGTGCATGGTGAAAACTTGCAGACAGTGCACAGATGTTTCCTGAATTCAAAGTCTGTATCCATCACAGCGCTGTGTATATTTTGCATAGATGTCACTTATTCTCCTGGCCTTTCCATAAAGTCAGCATTTGGCATCAGTTTCCCTGGAGTGTTAGTTACACTTTTGCCAAACAAACAAGATCTAGTCTAATGTGCCTATTGCTTCTTTTAATCTGAGACAATCATCTGTTGGGCTTGAATGCGTGTGAATCTGGAAGGAAATTACATCTGGAGTGTGTTTACCGTTAATTCTTGGAAACCATGAACATCTGTGTTGTTGACATATGGTGGTCATGGATTAAAAAGACATTTCCTCAGGCCAGGGCATGTCCATAATCAGCAGAGTAGACCAGTAAATGTCTGCTCTGCCCTGAACAGCTGGTTTTATCTGAGATAAAGTGTTTGAGATCTGTCACTGACTTGATTACTACAAATCTCTTTCTTTCACTCCTTTAGATTTTCAGTTTTCAGTTTTACTGTACTCTGAGAACAAGTGCTTTGCATACTTCCACGCTGTATAATATCTACCAACAAGCCGCTTCAACACACCTTGTATCTGTTCTTGTTGTCATGTTCCACTGACCACATTAGGTTGCACTTACAAACTGTTGTCCAGCTGTTTCTCTGTATCTTTTGTTCGCCTTCATCTTTTCCCCTTCATTCATCAACCGTTAGGACTCCCACAGTACAAGCGGTGAGCGCACATTATTTGGGTCGTGGCTAATTCTCAGTAGTGACACTGACACAAATGTGGAATGTTACTGCTCAGATGCTGCACACAGTGGGTCACACACAGCAGTTTTAACACACCCCATTGTCACTGCTTGACTGAAAGGAGTATGCTAACTAGAGATGGGCCCGATCCGATATGAGATCAGTATCGGGTTCGATATAGCCGTAAATCCGTCTGACAGCCCCAATCTGTATATTCCAGTTTGTGGCTTGGACCTTAAACTCGACGCTGTGTAATAGGAGATGCATCACCGCCTCCAAACATACCATGAAACTTCAATCTGAGCGAGCCGTAGTTTTATAAGCCGCTTATTTTGAAATACTTTAGTTTGGAAATGCTGAAAAGGAAGGAGGCTACTTGTAATGTATGCAAAGCCAGGGTTCCGAGGGGTGAAAGTACGGTTGCGTCATACAATACAACAAATTTAATCAAGCACTGCAGAGATTTCACAACAAAGAGTACCAGGAGTTTACGCTAGCAAACCCAGTTGTTTCTGCTAAAATTGACATAATACTTCATAAAACTTGGCTCAGCCAAGATTGTTGTGTTTTTGATATTTACAAAATGTTAGAGCTGTTGCTTCTACCTTTTTGTGAAATGTGACAAAAATAAATTCCTTTGGAATGCCTTTAGATTCAAAATAGTTGTGTATATTTTTTGCTCTTCTAATAAGTGCTTAGTAGTTTATTTATTCTGTGAAGTATCCTTACTAACAAACAGCACAATTTCAACAAAAGCAATGCTTACATTAAAGTAAAAAAGATGTATTATAAAGGAATCTGTATCGACAGTCCTGTATCAGAATCGGAATTGGAAAAACGTGGATCGGCCCATGACTAGTATTAACCAAAAATAACCAGACCACAGTGTCCTGTGGCCAGAAACTGATCCCCCGGTGGAGGATGCCTAATGCAAACTTTACAGCATCACATACCATCTACATAACCATACATCTACATAACCTAACACCCTTCCATCTGCAAGGTGGACCAGCAGGTCAGATGTGTCTAATGTGAACAGTAAATGGACACTATATTATCCACTCCAGTGCAGTACACTAATTTCTGCATTATGCACATACATTTTCTCTTATTTGAAGTTGAAGATCGGCTTTCATGTATGCACAGGCACCAAAATTGTTTCTCTACTATCTGCCTGTTTAAATACACCAGACAGCCCACTTAGAAATGGAGTTCAGTGACTGCTGGTGAGCTTTGTGTATTATTTAGTGACTTTCTTTTGTTAGTCTGTCAGTTAGATCACCTTTACATCTACATACCTACACTCCCTTCCATCTGCAAGGTGGTCGGATGGGTCTAAAGTGGGCAGTAAATGGACACTCCACTCTATAATCCACTCAGTGCAACACACACAGGATCCTGTCTGATCATCTTTGAAGGGAGGGGTAAAAATTATTCCGAGATCTACAGTCAGTAAGTGTAAATCCCAAAGGGCACCTTTATGATGAGTGGAGCTGATAAAATGGACAGTAAATGTAGATACAAGACAGGTGTGTCTAAAGAAGTGGGTTGTCAGTGTATAATTCATACATTAAACGGTTGTATTCTGTTCCTAACTTTAAAGTATGCACAGGCCACAAAATCACTTAGAAAAAGTGTGTTTCTCCACTATCTCTGTGTTTAAATACACCAGACAGCCCTCTTTGAGTTCAGTGACTGTTGGTGAACTTTGTGTATTATTTCAGGATTTTTTTCTGCTAGTCTGCCAGTTACATTCATAAGGAATGTCGTCTGACCTCTTGCTTTTCCTGAAGCTAAACAGTTTTTTTTTAACATGAGTGGTTGGATTCCAGCAGGTTAATGATTCACAGGACACTCGTGTTGAAACCCATTTGAAAACCGTTTTTTAATTCTGCATGTTTGCGTTCGTTAAAGGCTGCCGGATTGCCCGGTCAATATTGACTCTGGACCTGTTACGGCTAAATGGTTGTCCTTTGATTTGTTCTAGTTTTGATTCTGCTGAGAGTTAAAATTAGCCTGAGACACGTTATCTCTGTTGGACAGTCCCTGCTGATCCAGTTGTGTGTCATATTGCCAAAGCTTCCTACAACCCCAGAAGGGTGTTGTTTAAAATCTCTGGTCTTTTCAAACGTTTCTTGTTCAGCCATCACATGAAATTCTGTTGAAATCATCCACCCTTAAAGAAGGAGTCAGTTAACCTAACCGTGTGCTGCTGAGTCAGAATTAGAGTGAGATTCATATTAAGAATTTTTAGCTTTCCATATTGAAACCACATCGACTCTCTCCTGTCACTTTGTCTGCTATTTCCGGGGGAATACGTTACAGGGATGTAGTTAACCACCAAGATAAAATGTGTCTTCCCCTTTTTTTCCCTTTTCATTGTTCTGACTCAGTATAAATGACCTGTATCAGAAAGACAATTTTCCAGGCTCCTTTTGGCCAACTTTCTCACGAAAGTGCATCCCTGGCAGCTTCTAGGGAGCCCGTTGATAGTGCTGAGTAGGAAGGGGAAATGTTGCTCTGTCAGACAAAAGATTTTGGGTGTGTTTTACCCGGACAACAGACGACACATTCAGCCATGCTCCACCCAGTCCCACAAGACTGCAGCAAAGCAGATGATATGCAAAGCTGATGTCTTTCTGTGTTAAGGACATTGAGGGAAATAAGTATGAATTTTGAATTGGTCACGAAAGTCTAAAAATCGACATCAAACCAAAGCTCTTTTTGTGCTTCAATGGAACTTCAATGGAACAGATTTATCATGCTCTTATCTACCAACTCTTCATGAGCTAAAAGATGTCACTAGTGACTAGGCTAGTGGCATTAGCTGAGGCCTATTTTTCACAATGTGTGGTTTATGAAGAAGCTTATAGACCCTTTTCACTGCTGACATGACAATGAGCACCTGCTCACTTGTGTTACAGTAATACAGGTTAAATAGGCTCCTTTTTGACCATATTTAGTCATATATTTATCAGATATCAGAATTTTAGCTAGCAGTTTGGATAATTTAGATACTAGTTTTGGTATGAGTCATACTTTATATATCAGCCATACCTTTAATGAGTACCTGGTCCCAGTGCATTCCATTCCCTTCAGTATGTGACTCAGACATGGCCACTAGGACCAAGTACTCGAGGCCTGGTTCATATAAAATTATGACTGTTTCCAGTATCAACAAAGCCTTAATAAGTTCCTGGTCCTGGTGGCCACGCCTGAATCACACTCTGCTGGGAATGGAATGCGCTGGGAATTTTTCTTCTCAGTCATTTCTGCTGAACTGCTAGGAAGCAAAACCAACTTGAGCGTAAATTATTGATGCAGAACTTTAGCAGAGGTTCCGTACTGATAGCAGATCCACTCACTGTATCGGAAATGTGGACCGTATCCATAGGTCCATCAGTCTGTGCTACGAACTTCACTGTAGAGGGCAAATCACAGCATGAGCCACAACAGAGCACCTCAATGCTGCATGGGGGTAGCAGTAACACACCCTCCAAAGTTCTTCAGGGCGAACTCCAGCATGTTATGGAACACTGTCTTGTAATTTGTGCTAATATTGGAGGAATTGCACTTTTCTTTTCTTCAGTTTTCAGTTTTTCCTCATGTAGAAGTTGTGGAATGTTCACACACACGACACACGCACCAAATTTATTACGCAGGCTTTCCAGACCTTTAGTTTTTTTCTTTTCCGTGTTGTCCCAGTCAAAAAAGAGTGGGCTTGCCCAGGCCCATTCCTGCAGCTCCTGTCTGAGAAGAAAATTTGTTTCCTGTATGAGGTAGAAAGGGAGAGCAAGTGAGAAAGAGGGAAGGCGAGGCACAGATTAGAATAACAAAAGAAGATATGCTGATACCTGGTGTATGTAGAACTGTAACACTGTGAGATCTACCTTTGTTAAAAAAAAAGACAGCTGTGCAAATTGTTTAAAAAACGGTTTGATAAAATGTCTTACTGCTAGTAAAGTTAACACAACAAACAAGAAAGCAGTATCAACATTAGTTTTGTTTGTAAAAAGTAGTTGATATTGTGTGAGCTGGTCAGGAGACCTGGGTTCGGTTCCAGATTCCTCCTCGCTTCCTCCATTGTTTGAATTTGTGAAATTCCACCAGCAGCTTCTGATTCAGTGAAGGACTGATTGAGTCAAACCAGGTTTCTGATGGAAACTACAAGTAATACTGAGCTTCAGCAAGGAACACACTGATATATTCTATATAAAATCACTACCATATAATATTATTTGTATTTATTCATTTTCATTTTATTTATTATATTTAGTCATATGTGAACCCCACCCCCCCCACTCTTCGTCTAAATGTTTATTTGTCCAGTATTCTATTAGTGTTTGTGTATGCGTTTTGTATGTAATTATTAGTCAGGTTTTTAAAAGTGGCCACATGACACACACAGGCTTTCATGGATTCCACAATACTTTAATCATTTAAAAATAATTCATTACTAATTGGTAAATCAAACATGCCTCTGTTTCTTACTGTAAGACAGACTACTAGGAGAATTTAAAATATGTGTTATCATGCAATCTGCCAACAAATCACAGGACACTGAAGTTCTTTTGCTGTTTTGCAATCAGCAGAACCCTCAGATAAGGAAGTCCAGGTCTATGTATTTTTCATTTATTAAAAAAAATGAATGGCATTTTTGAAAACAGCAGCCGTCATGCCCTGTTATAAGCAGACATGTTGAAAAGTGCAAATGTTTTGAACCATGTTCGCTTTAACTCACGTGTGTCCCCGTACCAAAAAAAGAAACCATTATTACATCCATGCTATAACCAGTTGTATGGCATTAGGGTTAGTACTTCACTTACCTGATTAACCAGCTATACTTAAACTGTGGGCACTGCTGACAACTCACCCAGCACAGTAGCTCAAACCTGCCGATGTTGAATTCCTTGAATTTTATTGTGGCAGTTGAGTACGTTCACCGGTGTTAGCTTGCATTTAGCAATATTATAAGAATTATACGAATTATAATTTTAGTCTTATAATTAAGAACAAAGGTCCCTAATCACTGGGCCATTTGGAAATGGGCCACACAGAAAGACATTTATTTGATTATCAAAATCTGAAAGATCTTTTATTTAAAAAAAATGCTCGTCTCGGGCACGTGATTTGGCACATCAGAAATATAGCCCACAAGTTAGCCAAAATGAATAAAAAACAAACTTTAGGGAACTTCTTTGTATTTTTACACACTTTCTTTTCAGTTGTATCTATACTGGTCCATGGTGCAAAAAAGGTTGCGTGGCACTGATTTAGAGAATTTTTAAATGATATTCCGAGAAAAACACTTACACAGAACATCTGTTTTGGGACGTGTTTTGCTTGTCCCAAAGTGTGGTGGAGACAGTTTTTCTCTATAGGGGAAAATATACCGTTCCATCAAAATAACTGGCCCACAGTTCCTTAAATGGGTGTGTCGGCAACTGCAAAGCGAAGACAGTCTTTTGATTTATTGAGTATATACATTTTTAATCATGCAATGAAGTTTAATTCTGTAATCATGATTGTCATAGGGACAAATCTGTTACTAAATCTTCACATGTTAACATGCTCTAAAAAACGTACTCCGTGTCAGGCAAGTCTGCCATTATGTGTTTGCCTTAACATCTTCAGTAACTCCTCTCTATGGCTGCTTGGGATACACATTAATTGAATTTCATAGACTTCACAGTCTAGTATCTCTCAAAATCTGGAGTGGTTTTGGTTATTGTCAGCCCACGGACCCTTTAAAAGCAGTGGGCGTGTGAGTGGGTGCAGTGTGGCCTGTTCTCTCTCTCTCTCTCTCCCTCTCACTCTCTATCTCCCTCTCTCTCTCTCTCTCTCTCTCTTCTCTCCACTCTCACTCATCTTTTTGCATTTTTTCAGTGGACACTTGGTTAACACTTTGTTACATTCAGTTGCAGAGTTGGTTTTGATTCATGTGTAGTTCTGAACATCACAGACTCGTTGGAACACAAGTATAGGCTTTTGCTGTAAGTTACCATTAAACTGTTTTGATAGTGTTTTAAATCACTATGAATAAGCGTCTGCTATAAATATAAATAGAATGCTTTACAGGCCTATATGTGTGATTAGTGCACAATTCATTCCTCCACTGCAGGCCTGACTATTACTAAATGTGGGCTATTGATCCCTGCGGCTTCAGCACCAGATAAATGAGTGTCAGTGATTTAAGGGAGAAAGAAATGAGAGCGAGAGAGACAGAGAGCGAGGGAGAGAGAGCAGGTGGATTTATTTCTAAATAAAAAATAGCCTGCCCTCCTAGAGCCACTGTGTGGTGATACTAGGAGTGATGACTCTTTGACCCTGGTTACGTTCGCACTGCATTCTCACCACTTCATGTTGTCCTGTTTGTGTGTGTGTGTGTGTGTGTAAGAGAGAGAGAAAGAGAAAGAGAAAGAGAGAGAACAGCAACATGTGCCAGTGGCATGATGTTGATTTTGCATACTATTATCAAAAATTAATAACAACAGTCCTGTTGTCAAAATATTATCAGTTATCGCCTCTAGTGTGTGTGTGTGAGGCAGAGCGTGTTGGATCATGTTCAGCTGGTTCCTCCAAGATTAGGCACAAAACTATGTGCTGTTAGTCTAGTATTAGCTAGTCTAGTATTAGTTGTTATTACAGTCATGTTATGTTATCACAAGTGCAAGTTTGCTAATAATAACTACAGTCATAACCCAAAGCATCCTGTTTCAGAACTCAAAATCCCGCAGTCTGCTTTTGATGATCTGTTTTTTCAAATCCAGCCTCGATGACTGAGCAGCCACAGATTGTAATCTGCGCGTCTTGAGTTGTTAGACTGAGTGAGATTTTAACATTGTGCAGTTTAACAGCCTGCACGATTTTCTGCCTGCAGCATTTACCTTGCGTCTATGAATAAAGCCCTTCCGTGTGTGGTTTTTATTAGTGCTGGGTTACTGAGATAAATGTCATCGCATTTTCCAGTTACATTACTCTAACATGGCACCCAGCTATATTTAATTACATTTTTTTTAAAAGTACGCACAAGGTGGTGTAGTGGAAAAAACCTTGCCTTGAATCCAGAGTATTGCTGGTTTAAGTATTGGAACTAACATTTAGGCAACTGGGGTCTGGTGGATAGAGAGTTGCCCCTGTGATCAAAACACCATGGGTTTGAATCCCAGGACTGTTAGTGGTACCACTGAGCTACCCTTAAGCAAGGTACTTTCCCCACACACTACTTCACATGTGCTGCTTCACGTGATGAATGAGTTCAGTGCAGAGAAAGAATTTCACACTGTTCGTACTGTGGGGTGTGCTGTTTTAAAATAAAGTGGACTAAAATAAGAGGTCACTTTACTTTACTTTCTGATTGAATACCATTCAGTACTGTTTAGTATTGAATATTAATCAGACATAAAGTACGTTTTCTGTAGTTTGTGTATTTTATTTTCAAATGGTCAAAAATAGCAAACAAACGTGGATCTGATCAGTCTCACTAAATCTAAATACAAAAATGTCAATTTTACTACTGGTGTGTTAGCGTAAACCTGTCACCTAACAGTGAGACGTTTTGAGCACGTTTGGAGTTCCCATTTGACAAAGTGAAAGCAGAGCTGTGTGCTGGAAAGGCCTGCAAGTCTGTCATGAGTCTTTCAGAAAGAGGGTTTCCTTTGGGAAAACATCCAGGGCCCTAAGGTGGGGGACTTCCTATTGTT
>JBBPDE010000083.1:11259414-11276969 GCA_037974605.1 Nannopetersius ansorgii | reverse complement strand
AAATAATATAGGACCACAATGAAAAAAGAGGAAAATCCAACCTTTAATTCAAGTGCATTTATTCAGTGGGAAAAAATCACGCATTAACGCATTCATGATGCCGTGATCCCTAGCAAGGTTCCCAGGGCCTCTGGAGGAGAAACCGATCCTCCCCCATACTTCACAGTGGGCATGAGGTGCTATTCTGCATACTCATCTTTTGCGTTCCAACAGACCCACTTAGTGTTTGTTGCCAAAATCTTGGTCTCATCTGACCAAAGCACACGGTCCCAGTTGAAGCCCCAGTACTGTTTAGCGATTTCCAGACGTTTTCCGTTTGATTGTGAGTGAGAAGAGGGTTTTTCTGTGCATGCCTCCCAAACAGCTTTTTGGTATGTTTTCTTGTAGCCATTGCCTGACTTGTGAAGGTCGACACATCTGCCTTACTTGAATGGTGTGTTCCTTTGTCTTTCCCATGTTGAAGAGAACATGGAGAAATGGCCTCTGTTTCACGTCATATTTATACCCCAGGGAAACAGTGATGAATTACGCATTAAATGATCCTAGATACTCTGATCAACTTTGTGAACTACTGTAGAAATGACAGAAATACTTCAATTACATTTATTTCCTAGGAATTGTTAGGGGTGCCAATAATTGTGGAACATGTGATTGTATGAAAAATAATTATTTCTTAGTCAGGGAGTTTTTTCCTCTTAAAATTCACTTGAAGTTGAAGGTTACATTTTTCTACAGTTTTCAGTGTGAGAGTATGCTTCTGCAATAAAAAATGACTTTATTTTAAGGCTTTTAACACATCTTAACCTGGGTGCCAATAATTATGGAGGGCAGTGTATTCTCTGTATGACAAAGATTGTATGGATGTGGGCTGTCAGCAGACCTAAAGTTGAGGTGGCTTTTCCTTCAGACATCCCATAATTAAAAATATATCTTGCATGGGCTCCTTGTGCAGGTAAACAGAATTTTGGACAAATCAGAAATGGAAAGGAACTGAGGTGGAATTACCCTGATTTGGTTGTGGACGTGAGAGCAAGCAGGTGGAAAATATGCCACAGGCAGTTGCTCATTTAGGGTAATTCTTTAAAGACCTTCCTCGGTGTGTAGAGTTCCCATGGTGCGCCCCTCGTACCAGCAGCAGAGCGTCATTTAGTTTGGTTACCACAGCTCTATTCTGACACTAATGAATTAGCTGGCCTTTGGCTGCTGGGAGATAATGCCTGGTGTTTGTCACACTGGCTGCTTTGGGGTCCTATGGTGATCTTTTCACCGCTTTAATGAGGTGAGATGTTGCAAAGATGAGCTCTAGAGCCAGGGGATGAGCTCTAGAGGCAGGTGAGAATTTAAAGAGACGTACGAGTTCAGTATGCTATAAAATATTGTTTTCAACTAATAGGGAAGTGTGAATATTTTTGATGACCAAGCAAGTCACAATTGTCAATGTTGTTGATGCTAAAAGAGAAGAATGCAGCTGTGACTCGCTGCTGTTGTGCTTCTTGTCATGCCAAACTGAGCAGCGTGTACAGTCCGCAGAATAAGGAAACACCACTTTCGGGATTGGTAAACGCTCACTGAACCTCCACTTACCACTGCTCAGCCAGACATCAGTTTCACTGCCTGTTCTCTGTTTCTTCAGTGTTTTTATGAGCTTTTTGTGAAAGTTAAGTAAATGACATCGAAACATGCAATTATTGTGATTAATTTGAAAACAGAAGTGATTTACCCCAATAAAACAAAGGTAAATTAGCGTAAGTGTAAACTGTCCATTTGTCAAATGGGATCATGACCACCTGATCGAAGGGGCAACTCCCTACGCAGTAGGTCACCAGCTGCCCCCAGTGACATTGTCCATACACTATGAAACACAATGTACTTAAAATGTGCTTAACCCTACATTGATTTACCCCTGAAAATAAACCAAACCCCTTATTTTGGCCATTAATTTGTGAATTGATCCTTTAATTTACCTTAAAGTAGATTTAAGGCATGAGTGTGAAACCCCTTAATCTTAACCATAATGTATTAATTCAGGAGGTTCTATTATTTAAGGGACACAGTAGTTTTAAAAAAATGCAGTAGTTTTACCTCTTAATCAGCCTTAACCTGTGCACTTTTCCCCTTGATTTTCCTTAATTTCCTGGAAAATTAAGGAGAAGGAGGCTCTTGTAATATAGTGATTGCAGATTTTTGTTGTTGACTTTCAGCACTTTTTGTTGGAATGTGTTTATAAAGTGCTTTTGTAATCAGCTTTCCGCATTTAAAACAAGCTCTCTTTTCAACATATTAACCTAAACATCTGTCAAGTGCAATTTACAGCCACTTGCTCTGATGACTAGTGCTGTCTGAGAGGTTTTTTTTTATGTCTGCTTGTGAAAGTATTTTTAAGGGACTTTTGATATGCGGCACTGGCTAATTGGTTTGCTGCAGTGAAAAAACTTTATATAGTATTTTGCAATATACATCTGAACATAGAGGCAGACAGAGACCACCTGATTCAGACATGTCTGAGACTTAATGGAAATTTTATTAGTCTTAGTAAACAAGAGACACATGACATGACTGCTGACACTTAGCATAGCAAATGTTGGAGCCCTGGCTAAAGGGTGCATATATACAAAGTGTCTACAGGTACTCAAATACATTAGTCTTCAATGTAGTTGATTTGATTTTTTCTTAAAGGTATTGCATTTTGACACACCCCCATGTCACTGAATGAGATGACTACTATGCACACAATGTTTTTTTCTAGAATGCATTTAATTAACAGTGTTAATGTCTATGTTAACATGTGGTGTTTCAAATTCTCTTAATTTGTTTATCTGGGCTTATACAGAAAGGATGTTATGTGTGAGTGGAATAAATAGTAACTATTTATGCATCACTAAACCATGAAAGGAACTGTGGACCATTCCACCACTTTTAGCTCCTCAGAACCAACTGTTACTTTCATGATGACTGTTCCAGGCCTGTTTTTAAGTTGGTTAAATCATGGCCAAACCTTGACTAGCATGCTTGCATGAACACCCACACACACAACTATGAAGTTTTAATGTTGCCTCACATGCTTGTGATCTAAGAGGTATGTCCAGTTTGCAGGAAAACAAAGCGCTAAATGGAATTGCCCGTAATATTTCTGGGGAATGATCTTTTCCACATTGTTGTACCAGAATGGAATCTGAATGGTATGATACTGTTGTAAAGCCAAGATGGCCCATTAAAATGGTTTATGTGTTTCTTGTTTAGTTTTTACTTAATAAATGTCTTATTTGTGATTTTAATTTTTGATTAAGCACAACCAAACTGACCCTAATGGCCGGATTATCACCCCGCTCCACAGCTCCTCCCAACTTCCCACAAACCCACGGTCAGCTCACTTGCTCCCAGGAGGGCCGTTGGGGCCATTCGCATCGTCTGATGATGGATTATTTATCGCCCACTGCATGATTGCTTCCAAAATTTTTTGGAGTTCCATTAGCTTTTTTTTAAAAGTTCCCATGAGGGTGCAGCTAGTTTTTATCGCTCCACAGTAAGGACAAAGCCAAGTCCCCGCTTGGGCCTTGAGCACATGTTTTTGTCGCAGTGAGACATTATTGATTTGTGTGCCGGTGGTGGAATCCCCTCCCAGCTGCTGGATCGGGGCCAACATATGAGGCACAGAGTGTGTGGGCGACTAAAAAGTTCTGATAATACTGTGGTCAATGAGGACAGACACTGTCGTGCCAATATGATCTGCAACCTGCCAACCAGTTTCACTTCTTAAAAAGGCCAAGGTAGTAAACACCAAAATGAAAGCAGGTAGTTGCAAGGGTTGAGAAAGAGCTCTCCTGAGAGGTTACAGGTTTATGTGATTTTCCTTATTTATAAAAAAATATAGAGATTATAGTTGCAACTCCAGTGTAAACTGATCATTAAAAAGCAGCCCTCCAAGTCCTGATCACAAGAAGGTGATGTCTCCTAGTTACTTTAATTTTCTGTTGTCAGTAAAGTATTCCTCGAAATATCCGTGTATTTAAAGTGTACCTAAATCCTCTGCGCCTATCTTTGTGTTCTTGAGGCACCCGGTGTCGGTGGTTCTCAAACCGGTCCTCTCAGACGCCCAGACAAACCACATTTTTGCTCTCTATATGTTGGTCTCTGTGTGTGAGGTCTTTTGATGTCTGAGTGTCACCAGTTGGATTCGAGTAAAACTGTGTGTTTTAGGACCAGGACTGTCCTTGTAACCTGGTCAGTTTGCAAATTTCCACAAAGATGTTGTCCACGAGTGGCTGACGAGTCTTATTCTACATAATTTATTTAATTAAATACATATTTTATTAAACAGAGAGCAAAGCCTGTGCTCTATCCGGCCATTATGCAGGTCATTGTTTTGGGACAAATCCATAGTAAGTTTACAGGAGAAGTACATTTTTTCTTCTATAATTGAAAAAAGTAATAAAAAAATTCCAAGCATACAAATTCCAAGCAAGATTGGAATACCTCAGTCGACATGATGTAAGGTGCACCTGGTGTTTTTAAAGCCTATACAAAAAAATGAAAAACAAAAATGAAGATGCAAAGTTTTGATATTCATGTTGTTATTCAGTGACTGTATCAGTCGCTGATATGGTAGTCGCAGTATGCTCCTGAGTTTGGTTTTCCTTGCTCAAAGTGAAATTGGACACTCCCGTTCTACATTTAGTGTGCTGAACCTTTAAATAGCTCTGATAACCCCCCCTTCTTCAACATCATTGTGGCTTTCTCTAAAACTGACCATGACATGGTGTCCAGTTGACTCCCAACCAGAGTTTATCACAACACTGCCTGTACAACTGATCAACATGACGGCCCTGCCCTGCCCACCCTTCACCTCTTTTGGCTCCATTCTAATTACTTCGTTGGTGAATCACCAATGAAGTGTCGCTTTTTTGACAAAGTGGGGCAGAAGAGGAAGATCATCTAATGCGGCTTGTGAATTTGTCAGTGTTTAGGGAGGAATAATAGATGGTGTAGTGGTGTCAGAGCAGCATTTGGCATCTGATTTATACACACAGATAATGCCCTCATAAGTCACACTCAACACTGGACTTTCCTTCGGTTTCAAGTCCGATAGAGATCATGGGCAGGATTAACATTTGTAAATAGTTTGTCTTTGCTGTCATGAAAGAAAATCAATTTTTTGGCCATTTAGATTTTAAATTGTAGTTTGAACTGTCCTGTATTTTTATTGATCGAGGAGTTAGGAAGTCAATTCAGGACAACTTGCCATTCTCTAATTTTTAGGCCAAGCCTTTGAAAGGATTATAGGCTTGCTCATCTTTATTCAGTCTTTTGCTTCACATTCAATGCCATGCTGTCACTGACAAGATTTTTAAGCAAATGAGCGCTATCGGACAAGTCAAAAACTCGTTAGCTTTAAGCCTCGCTACTTAACGATGTGTTATCAGTGAAACTATGTGTTAGAGGACATCTGTTCCTCATGACAGGTAGATTTTTCAGGTAATTATTTAATGTGTGTGTTGAATGTGTTTGGTCAGCTGTTGTAATAGTGGTCCAAGGGGCACACACCTCAATCTCAGAAGGTGCTGGCATAATCGGATAATGTTGAATATGCAAACAGCAATATAATCTTTATATGTGGTATATCATTTGAAGAAGCTAAGAAAAGTGTTTTTTTTTCTTTCTCTCACACAGGTATTGGGTGCATCAGGACGTCTCTATACTTGCTATACATCCTGTCATTACTGCTGCTGTCCTGCGTTCTCTTTCTCTGTGCTTAGGAGAAATGAAAGTCTGGTGGTAAGTTCACTTTTGTATTTCTGATATTTTACAGATGCTCACATTTTGCAGTATTAATACACATAGCACCAGCAACTGAGTTTTCCCAAATGTATTTTTTTTCTTATGTTTTACTCTTATCCTACACCATATTAACATGTTTTGCCAAAGTTAGGATCTCATGCAAAGCATAAGAAACTGATAACTGCCAGCTTAGCTCTCTGTAAAGGCTAAGCAACAATTATAATTATCAAAAAGGACATTAGTTCATACATTAGAGGATAATTGCGATCATTACAACAAAGGTCTTAGGATAAAGATCATGAGCAGAACCCGAGACCTGTGTCACAGAGGATGTTGGTGCTTTTTTGGTGGGATTTTGCTCATACTGATAAATCAGAGAACTTTTAGGTTGACTGTTTTTTTTATCAGCAAATTGATAAACTGGTCAGGCCCCACCACACACAGAGGTCTTGGGTCAAAGATCATGAGCAGACCCTGAGACCTCGATCACAGAGGCTGTGCTTTGAGGCAGTTGCATTCTTAGTTCTTTGTCATCTTCCCTTGTAGCCTTCGCACAAAAGCCTGAACCAGAGTCCCTTGGTGCAAGAAAGAGCTTGCATAGATGACACTGGGAGGCTCTTGTTTGTGTTCTGCTCTTCTTTGGCAGGCTGCTCTTTGATCGCAGGGCTCTGATTCTAGGCATTCACCACAGAATAACATTTCAATCAGCCTGCTCTATGCCCCCAGAGAGTCAGAGGCTAAAAATAGACTGCCCTTCTGAGAAAGGGTCCAGTGGCAAGCCCAAAAGAGAGATTTTAACATTAACGTCCTCCTAATCTTCACCCAGTGGTGGAATCAGAACATGCCATGCTGGGACACTGGGATTTTGTCTTCTACATTTCCGTCTCCATCTAAACCGCCTGTTTGCTGAGACTGAGCTTCAGTGGCTGCATTGGCAGCCTTTTAGAATGGGATTGAACTTACTTTTTTTCTTCACGACCTAAACTTCTGACCTAAAGAGAAAACAAACAGGATTTAAAAACAGAAAAGCTAGGTCTGAAATTCTCATCAGACCTCAGCCATGTCTGCTAAGTGTGTGTATGTGTGTGTGCGCGCCTGCATGCATGTGTGGGAAGCAGGCTGCTGTGGTCTCAGCAGCTGTAATGGACACATGCACACACACACACATACACAAGCCACAGTTTTCCTGGTAGCAGTAGGGTACAGCAGTTGAAGACTGCCTCATGACTGGGATCGATGCCACGTTTGGGCATTTTAACAATGTTTCCTTCAAATAGAAAAAAGTGGGTTAAATATGCATAATTAAACATTGTCAGATGTGATGTTTCAGGTTTTTCAAATGTATTTACGTAATGTATTTTTTTTTTTTTAGTTTTTTAAGGGTAGTTTGCATACTTTAGGCTTCTTTGGCTCTATTTATGGTACAAAGCCTGAATTAATTAATCACATGAGTTATTCTTTAACACATTAAACAGATCATTTGCATATCACACTATCTTTGGCCCTTTCCTTGTTACTCATTCCCTCATGCCCTTTACATTGATTTGGGCTTCACATCTTTCTTACCCTCTCTGTGACAGAATGAGGCTCCCATGCACCATCTTTTTGCTTCCTCTTAGGTTCATCAATATTTTGTCATGCCAAACACACATTGAGGCAATGACTTTTTGATGACTACAATAATCATAAACCTGGAAACAGACAGGTGTTTCATGTATAAAGTATGATGGGGAAATATAATTTAGTCTCGTTTTGTTGCTTAGCTGAGACTTTTTTGGACACCAACTTACGAAGATCTTTCCTGCCTCTTATAAGTCCTCATATTTAAACCCTTCAGGATATTCCCTGGTATTTTTATAACTCTAACCTGGTAATGCGTTGATTCCATTTGTCTAACTAACGGATGTGTCTTTCTGTATAATCCCAGTGTAAGCACATCTTGGCAGCCTACCTTTGCCGTGCCATGGGCTTGTGCCAGCAAGAGCAGGTCTCAGATCAGCACATGACCCTCATCCTCTCAGGAAGAGCCCAGCAGGATCCATAAAAAACCTTCATCCTGAACGAAAACACCAACTCTGTTCCACGTTGGGTCCCAGCACAGTAGGTGCCATGAGTTTGGGTGCAAAAAAAAGCAATAGGGTTTTTCCACATCAGTTTTGGCATCTGATTCATTACGAACATCCCATTACCTTGTCACACCCATACACTATATTTGTGCAATATTTGTACAACCCAAATAGACCTACATTAGTTTTATGAACAGATGTTTTACAAAGTATTTGCTATTATATTTAGACAAATTGTTACATTAAAAACCTCACAAAACCTTTTGCTACAACATGCACACACTCACTCATACATTTTTATCCCTTGTGACCAGTTGTGCATGTGAGAGAATGAATTCATTTAATCAGTTGCCAGAGAATGTACATCTGTTCATTGAGTGCGACTGCTGTATGTAGCTTCCTTTTATTTCAAGGGTCAGTACCCCGAACAACAAACAGTGAAACGAGTCTGCACTCCCATAACCAGTTGAAATTTCAGTATTTTTAGCCTTTCCAGGAACAGTTCATGGCCTTTTATTCTCTAAATCTTTTTATCTGACTGTATGTCGTGCACGTGCTTTGGAAGCTACGCAAAACACACTACCAGCAATGGTTATTTTTACAATGCATACATAATGTGTTCTTTGGCAACTATTGCATGCATTGTTTTTTCTTCATTGACTGTTAGCGTCTGGCCTGTTAAGAGCCTGGCCTGTTCTCTCTGGCTTTGGCTCCTTTTCCACCTCAGTGTTTGTGTTAGAACAAAGCGTGCCAACATATTGAACCAGTTACTGTCGGAACACACACAAGCTTTCACTCAAACTATTTTTTAAACACTTCTGCTAAACTTATAAAGCACAAAAAACATAATGGCTGACACAGCTGAGCAGCGTTTTTTTTGTTTTTGTTTTTTTAATATAAAGAGCTTTTATTAACAAAATGTCACCAAACATACAGATTTGTGTTATATAACAGTACTGCTTTTTACACCTAACAAATTCATTGCGGTATAACACGTCAACACTTGAAAGCACTGAACATCAATCGTGAACCACAGTATATGCTGATTAGTGGCAAATCCTGTAGCACGTTTAGAAATTACACTTGGGAAAGAGTATTTTTCTCCCCCTTCTCTCTCACTTCTGAAGGCATGATTGTTAGAACTAGAGTACATCTTAAACATCACTGAATAGTTATATTTAAAACAGCTGGAAGGCCTTATTCCTATTCACTGTCTTCACCAAACTTCTGAAAGTACGTAACAAAAAGAATTTATAAAGAAATAAAATGTCAGTAACACAAGTACAGTGCAGTACAGATTGGTCTCCATGGGAATGTCCATTAAGTTTGGCACACTCCTGCAGTTTAGCCCTTAGAAGTAGTAATGAAACAAATTAATTTGTATTTTGTTTAAAAGCTACCTATGTGTTCCTTCATGTTTATTTGCCTCTTTACCTTCAAAAGCATTAGCTTTCGCTCAATAAAATTCCTTTCACTACTGTGCCATCTGCCATTGGTCTGGAGCATACGGTACATTATTCATCTCTGTAGGAGAACATGTCACATCATATATCAATACCTTGCCCAAGCTCTGTCAAACACATCTGACCGCACACAGCCTAAAAAAGCGTGTGACTGATTTATTTAAAAAACTGGTAAAGGCAAGTGTTTGTCAGTGTGTGGTAAAAAAAAATCCAGTCATTTTGTTCAGGGCTTAAAAGCCGTTCAAAAGAAGTGGTGTGGTTCATGTTTTGTGTTATTACTCTGTAAAAGAGCATTGATATTGTATCCCACCCTAATGGATCAAACCAAAGTGCGATAATTGTCTGCTTTTAATAATAAAAGACTTCCATTCATCAAATACGCCAAGCAAATCACTAAGCCATGATGAAAATTAGACAGCATTTGGGTCTCTTAATGTGCAATCAGAGCACTTGTGCACCTCATAATAATGTTCTCTAATTGCCTCTGACTCCAATAGTCATCGTTTAACAGAATGGGCATTGTTACTTGGGGTATATTGTCTCTGAGCAGCATGAATTTTTATCAAGTAGGGTGGAGTTGGTGGTGGAGGAGACGTATGACTAAAATTCACAGTATTGACAGAACAAATTGTTCTAGTGGCTGCCACCTCCTAGCTTGGATCAGAGGTGATGCTTTAAATCTCTGTGTTGCAGACACTCTCTGCTCCAGGCTCTCCATTCTGCTTTGGACCTGTACAGTATGTCGGAGTTGAACATTCAGTGACGAACTAGGACCCTAGGGGCAGTGACGCACCCGCAACAGAAACAACACCAAATCTCCTACAAGTCCAACACTAGTGCAGCTGGGGCCACTTGGTTTGTATGCATAAGACCGGCAGAAAGAGAGGAGTGTGACCATAAATGCCATTTACAAATGTGTGTCCTGCAAAACAGCTTATTCATAATTCTTGCAAACAACTTGCTTGCAAGCTCTAGAATATGGGAATATTTTATCCACAGTGCTGGTGGATTCCAAAAGCAGAGAAACTGCTTGATGTAGAAAATTCTCTCTCTAAGGAACAAACATTTACACAGTGGTATCTTTCCCAGTGGAGCACACCCTGC
Source organism: Nannopetersius ansorgii (assembly GCA_037974605.1). Lineage (NCBI taxonomy): Eukaryota > Metazoa > Chordata > Actinopteri > Characiformes > Alestidae > Nannopetersius > Nannopetersius ansorgii. Next base: position 11,266,561 of record JBBPDE010000083.1, on the reverse strand, counting down.
TTTCTTTGAACTTCAGTCAATTTCCTCAAGATGCTTTATATCTGTGTCTACCGACCTCCACGATTTTCCTGAGCTTTCTAAAGTGACCTTCTAATTTGTGAAGATGGATTAAAAAGTTCTTAAAAATTCAAGCATGACTGTCACAGATAAAAGAAGATAACCCTCTCCTACATGTTTCACTTAAGCATGATTATGTGATTTATGTTCCATCTGACTGTGGATTGTTCCTCCGGGTTTTTCACAAGTCGTGTCAGTTCTTTCAACATGAGCTTTCGGTGACGCCACACCATAAACTTTGGTGTTCTATGGGTATTTCTGCTCTCTGCAGTTTTGTTTACCATGAACCAAAGTGTCTGAAACTGTCAATGAACAGATTGACTTGATCCAAGTATAGAGGCATTTTGACTACTTTGTTTCAAACGTCTGTCTGTTAAGGCTTGGAATGAAGTATTCAGTTTGTTCAAACTGGTTAGTTTGTCAGGATGAAGAGGAGAGACTCCTGTATTTCCACTGGCGTTGTAGTGATAGAAGAGCATATTGGCCTCCATTCATAATTTAACAACACATTTTCCAGAAAGACCCGCTTTTTAAAGTCTTGCTAATGGTCTGTTCAGTCCTCATAAATAGACTAATGGTCCACATTCTGAGCATTTTACTAAATACCCACCCAGATATATTTTTGCAGCTATACTCTGGTCTGTAAACACTGCTCCCCATATGAGCTTTTATAAGGTGACACCGCACCCTATTTCGTTTAAATGACACTGATTATGGATATGGTTAAATTAAGTTGCACTAAAAACATATAGTCCCGCATGGCTATAACAGGGGATCAATGGTCATGGTTACTTGGTCTTTGTTTCGACTGCTCCCATTAGAGCTCAGGTACACCTCGTCCTGTCGGCACAGGATATATCGCGCTATGATCTTCCGGAAGGTGTGCCTGAACTCCCTGATGCGGTAGGCATAGATGATGGGGTTGACAGCTGAATTGGCGTGTGAAAGGATGATTGCCACATACATAACAGCAGCTGGCTTGTCTAGCTCAGTGTAGAGTGTAAGGCAGTTGAGGATGTGTACAGGCAGCCAGCACAGGGCGAACAACCCCACGATAATGGACAAGGATTTGGCCGCTCGGATTTCACGCTGCAGCAGCCCTTGGTGATGGTGACTCTCCCCGTTCCCCACCGAGCTCCTGAGTTCAATCTGGCGGAGCTGCTTGCGAGCCACCGTGAAGATTTTGGCGTAGATGCCCAACATGATAAACAACGGTGGCAGCACACAGCCAAAGAAGTTAAAATAGACCATGTAGCGCATGTCCACCACACTCTCAAACTGGCATGGGAGCTGGCAGCTCTGGAAGAAGCCCCAGTCTGCTGGCAGCGCCTCTCCATTGCTGGTGTTCGAGTTCTGGAGCAGAACACACTCATTTTTAGGCGTGCTGCAGGCACTGGCTTTCTTGTTCCAGCCCACGAATGGAATAAGGCCAATGATAAAGGACAGAATCCATAAGATGGTGATGATCTCTCTCGCTCTCTTCCCTGTCACCAGTTCCTTATACCTGAAGAGCAAGAAAAAAGAAGCCAGTCAGCTGGTGTGAAGGGTAAACTATGGTTTTAGAACAAAGTGAATTCTTGAGTTAATTTGAGGACAGTATCAAAACTGTCAACACTTTAAAATGCATATTTTTAAAGAAAGTTTTCTTTAACCTTGCCCACTACCCTCTTCTTGGAGATCTGCTTTTCTGCTAATCTAGCTTGTTAAGGCACATAAGAAACAGATTTTTTGGAATAGGTGTGGGTAGCTTTCCTGAACACTACCTCCATAAAATACAATACAGACTAAACACATCGGTACTGCACATAACTGCAAAAACTACTAACATATAACAACTCGTACCACTTACGCTCATGTTAAAAAGTAACATCCTGTTTTTGCCATCTCAGATTTCCCCTGATAAAACAGGTGCTTATTTGCATGCTTTGGCTTTAAGAATACTGTAACCATTTCTTTGTGACAGCGAGGCATAGTCCTACCACCACTGTTCTCAACTACATCAAACTGCAAGCAAAAGTGAACCACAGGTCCTGTGAAGTTTTTTTTTTTACTCAGTGTAACTCTAGGCCCTAGGCCGTGGTTACTGCCAGCACTGGAAGGATGTTTCCACAGTAGATTCTACCTACACAGGCCTGAGTGATGGCTCAAACTCTTCAGTGCAGGTCACTTCATCACTGGCCCTCAGACACTGCAGTGTCTGCCCGCTCTGATGGAGCCAAGTGAGTAATACACAGGATACATTATTCATCAGGCCCTCCCAAAGCCTGTCACGGCGTTTCTCTTTGCCGTGAACAGAGATGATCAAGGCTGCCATCAATAACAGTTTCAACACAGCACCATGCTCTAAGAACCCTTTAGGGTAAAGTTCAAGGCTGCAGTGCTGGTGGCTGAAGAGGTCTTTGCTTATTTCTCCGACTAAGCACTATTGTATAACCCTGTGTCATTCTTATGTGATCACGCTTTGCTTCTTTCTGTCTTGCCTTATTTTTTTAACCCAGTGTGGCCGGTCATTGTGCTGGCCAAAGGGTTTTTATTCTATCAAATGACGTGAAGGTCAGCAGTAAATACATAATTAGCATTATTACGCTACAGGGTTAATTTGACCATTTATTTAAAATCACACGTTTCCTTTCGTCTAAGTTGTCCCTTGTTTTGTAACTTTCTGTAGGTGCTTTGCTGGCTTCATCTGTCATTTCTTTGTTTCTTTCTCTTCCTTTCCCTCACTCTCCAAGGGCACATGAATGAAGGAAAGAGTGGATTAGTTCTGGCATGACGATGGTCGCTGCCCCCTCCGCCCCCTCCCCTTCCTTCTATTCTGAGCACACATATCTCTCGCCCCTCTGCTCCCTTGCTTCCACTTTGAACCACTGGTCAGCATTAAGAGGATGGAGTGCAAGTGATAGATAGCGCAGATTTCCCGACTGCCCATCTTGCAGAACACGGGCATTAACTGGCCACCATTCTGTTGACAACATATCTTCTGCAGGTTTCTTTGCCTCCTGAATTGTTCAGCATCTTTAAGCCCAGTTTTCTATTAACAGACTTGGAAACATTTGCAGCTGATCCCTGTTTATCCCTGCAGCAGTACTTCTGTTAGACACTACACGTTTGAAGGCCAGAAAATTTAATATGACAGCTCAAGAGCTGATAAATATTTGTATATCTGTTGTATATATTGTCCACCTTTTCTATTGTATGGTTCTGTAAAAGTGTTCTCTACAGAGACGTTCTGCGATCTACATGCACATGTACTTACTGCACTGCTTTACTGCCTTTGGAATTCCTCCAACATACACATTCTGAAGCATCTTGGGTTGCCATATTATATATAGAAATAACGCAGCAACCATGTACTCTTTTGGTCTGTGCCCTGTAAAACGTTGTGTGTGTGCTTACAAGAGAGAAGAGCATGTTCTGTGCATCCCTGACAAAAGTGTCTAAAAATTACATCAAACCGGCCCTCCTCCCCCACACAACTTGCCGGTATTTGTGTGGCACAGGCCATTAGGATGCAAGACCACGCTTCAGATTATGCAATGGCGGCCTTTTCTTCCAGGGAGTTTTTAGTCTCTTGAGACACTGAGAAAAGCCTTAGTGTTCAGGGGTGATGCTGGCATTACTGTTGAATGAAAAACAAAATGGAAAGTGGTGGGGAATGTCGGATCCTGGACAAAAAGTGAATCTGCAATGAAAATGATACATGAACACCTTGAGAGAAATGTAGCTGGTGGAAGTAGACTTGGAGCTTTTTTTTTTGGGAGGGGGGGGCTTTGTGGGTTGTCTGGTTCTTAAACACAAACAGCTGCGGAAACGCTCATGGCTACAATACTACACACACGTACACTCAAATCTCTCTTTCACTTCCTTTGGCTGCAGTCTTGCAGTACTTACTGTACGAAGTTTATCATTACGATTACTGTAAGCTGGAAAAGGGAACACATTACAATGCAGATATTCTCCAACTGAGAATATATTTGAGTAAAATTAAATATTTCACTGTGGTGCTATTCTGCGAGGATCACTTATCTTCACTTTCAGCATTTTCTAGCTTGTGGTTAGATCACAGCTTCGCTTACCTTCTCTCGTAATTAGACTTTTACTGTAATTTTGTTATTATAAAGCAGTTCTTACAGACACAGGCTGTTGTCTACAGGCTTAAGAGTTTATCTTACAGAAAAAATTGATCTGGGTCAAGCATACATCAGTTTAACTGGATGTGTCCATCCTTTCATCACGCTGGCAACCCTTAAACAAATATCAGTGACTAATCAATGGGAATCCCCGTTTTAGTCGCAGAGGATAACTGTGTTAAGAAAGACTTCACTGACATCACTGAACATAAGTGCTACATGTGGCTATGATTTACGTTTGTGGCTGAAACATAAAAACTAGCCGTGTCTAGTTAAGGCAGAGGGCTGATATGGATATTTGTGGCGCTGAATAAAAATAACACGTTTGTTCAAGACCCCAGCACTATTTGTATTACTGAATTACTAAGAGACAAGAATGAAACTCCAAAATCCATTGCACAAGACCCGTTTACCAGTAAACAACTTTAGATGACAGTTATCACCTGCTGCTTGGACAAGCAACCGGTGTTCCCCTCCCTTCTGTACAGACTTTATCCTTTACCAGCTCCCTCCCAGGGCCTTAAGGTGGACATCCACTTATATTAGATTAACAGCATCACACGCTACAACAGCCACGACAGGACTCACTCTGGTAACCCTCTCATAGCAGTGTCCATCAGAACCAGTACTCTCACCCTTCAACAGGGAAAATGAACCAAGAACCTGTTGAACTTTGTACCATAGATGAGTCTTCTCGAGGATAAGCTATTGATCTCGCCTGCCACTCTATTGTTGAAGTGCTCAGTAAATATTAGTGAGTTAAAATCAACTTTTGTAGTAGATCGGTGTGCCTGCACATTCATTTTTTATCTGATCAATTATCTCAATGTACATTATTTACACTGTCCATGTGGATTTTAAATGGAGTTTCAACTTCAACCAGTTTCAGTCTAAATGAACATATGAAGCTTTTAAACCAGAGCATAAATCTAGAAAGCTTTTAAACCAGAGTTGAAGTCAACATAAGAAGCTCTTAAACCAGAGTCTAAATCAACATACAACATATAAACTAGAGTCTAAATACAAAGCTCGAATGAACATAGGAAGAATAAAAACCCAAGTCTAAATCATCATATCGAGCTCTTAAACCAGAGTCTAAACCTATAAAGCTCTTAAAACAAAGCATAAATAAAAAACATTAAGCTCCTAAACCAAGTGTAAATCAACATATAAAACATGTAACCCAGTCTAAATCAAAATGGGAAGCTCTTAACCCAGACTCTAAATTAACATTTGAAGAGTATAAACCAAAGTCTAAAATCAACACACGAAGCTCTTAAAACAAGTGTAAATCATATAAAGCCCTTAAACCAGACTCTAACATATGGAGAACCAGAGTCTAAATCAACATATGATGTATATAAACCAGAATTTAAATCAACATGAAGCTCCTAAATCAGTCTAGATTAACACATGAATATAAACCACATATATAAAGCTCTTCAACTAGACTTTAAATCAACACATGAAGCTCTTAAACCAGTTTAAATCTATAAACCAGAGTCTAAATCATGACACGATGCTTTTAAACCATATACATAAACATGAAGAACATAAACCACCGTTCAAATTAACATAGGACGAATATAAGCCAGTGTAAAGCAAAATATGACGCTTATAAACCAGAGTCTAAATCAGCATATAAACGAGAGTCAACAATGCAACAAAGTTTTTGCCAAGAAAACGTTTTGTTTTAAAGTTTTTTTCCTAATAGTTCCTACTCTGAGTTTGACTCTTGTGAGCCTTTCTCGGGGTCTCCACTCTCCACTCACCTCAGAGGGATCTTGACGGCCAGGTACCTGTCGATGGCCACGGCCAGCAGGCTGAAGATGGAGCTCTGGGTGAGCACCAGCACGAAGCAGGCGAGGAAGAGGCAGCCGTAGAAGTCGGAGCAGAGCCCAATGCTGATGGTGATGGCGAAGGGGATGGCGAGGCAGCCCACCAGGATGTCCGCCACGGCCAGGGACACCAGAAAGTAGTTGGTGGCGTTCTTCAGGTTGGAGTTGATGGCCACGGCCCAGCAGACCAGCACGTTGCCCGCAATCGACAGCACTGCGATTATCAGCTCGATGGAGATGTAGAAGGCACTCATCTCAGCGGAGGCGCACGGGGCGCGCAGCGGCACGGGGGGGCTTCAGGGCAGCGCGTGGCCCCGGACGGCTAGGGATGAAGACCGGCACAACGCTCTGCAGCCTGGCACCTTCCAGGAGACACGGACACACACTGCCATCTGAGAGAGAGGAGAGCGCACACACCAGCATCACCACTGACCTTCTCCTCTTCTCCCGACTCCCCTCTACTCCTCCCTGAACTTCATTCAGAATAAATCAACCGCAGCACCACTCCAAGAATCTGCAGAAGCATGAGCAGCACGAGTCTGCACAAGTTCAGCTCTCTTTTTTTTCCTCTTCCTGCCTCTCTCTCTCTCTCTCTCTCTCTTTCAGAGTGGAGGCCTCGAGGCAGAGTTCTGATCCTGAGTTTAACAGAACATAGATGAAGGGAGGCTCGCCCTCAGCGCGTCTCTTGTTAAAGAAGAGCCACAACAGGCATCAAACTTCACTCACAGCGAGCGCACGCCACACGCATGACTCTTCATGCGCCTACGTTAAGTCCATCACAGCCCGTTGCCACGCCCGGCACAATCATAAACCACGCCCACCGCCTAAAGCAGGTCACGCCCCCTCCAGAGTAAGCGCTTCCGACCACAAAACGACGTCACTGTGTGTACAGAGGAGAAAGTCAGACCGTCCGTGCAGCTCTTACACACACTGACACACTGCTGTTTATAGGGTGTGGGTGGGGGTAGACAGGGACATGCCGGAATTTGGCACAGAATTGTTAATATTGAGAAAATATGGGAAACACTGGGATATCTAACTACTGCCCTCCAGATTGTGCTGTTTTCTTCTCTAAAATGGGGGGGGGGGGGGGGGTGTCAAACCCCGGGTGGGGGTCCCCCC
>JBBPDE010000083.1:11192064-11203241 GCA_037974605.1 Nannopetersius ansorgii | reverse complement strand
CACAGTCCAAAGCAGTGTTGTGTTAGTTAGTCTGACTGGTTAGGAGGTACAGAGCTCTATTCACTGAGTGTCTATGTAATGAGAGAGAGGCTTCAGGCTCTTATCTGATTACAGCACGCTGGATGAGGGAGCAGTCATATGATGGAGAGACCCACTGATGATGTGTGAGCTACAAAGTCACAGGGTAAAACGAGAAGAATGCAGGGAGGGCTAATTCTGAAACTGAAATTAGCTTAAAGCTCCCCTTAAGATGCAGAACATACAATAACACAGGCCTAGGCCTCCCAGATGAAGTCTGATGTCCATCTTTATACAATCTAGAGGAGGATAAAGGATTCGTTCTGTGAAAGAACTACACAGATGTATTCGATCAGCCTTGACATAGCCAGTTTCCTTCTTTAGATTGAATGACAAGTACAAGGGTAACATTGCTAAGAAGAAATAGAAGCTTACATGCCAGCAATTAGCACAGTGTAAACTGCATGCCTGTATAATGACACATGTGCCACAAACCGTGTCGAATTTGGACACCAAACATATTTTGGCTGACTGACATTGTGTTAAGTGGTGAAATATGTAACTCTCATGTTTTACAGAACCAGCCCTTTAGTTTAGCTCCTCACATCTACTCTGAATAAACTCTCATGAGGAATAATGCCTGAATAACATTCTAACCAGACCATCTCTTTTTGAAAATCAGTTTTAGACTGATTTCCAATATACATTCTGCGAGGCTCAGGTTATAAGACTGTGTCCTAGTCACATACTGGCAGATTGGGCACAGTTGTATAAAGATGACCTCAACATTTTCTCTGAAAACCAGGACAGTTACCCAGGACTGTAACTGACCCAATTAAAGCTACAAGAACAGCACCAGAATTAGAAAGAGTAAGCCTGTGTGAAAAGGCATTTGATACAGAGGAAGATGGCTATAGGTTATATATAATCTATCAGTCAAAAGTTTGGACACCTTCTCATTAAACGGTAGCCTTTGTTTTTATTATTGGTTCTACTCCACAAGAACCACACAGTCCATCATTACCTTCTTACAAAACATATTCTGGTTTATTTAACTCTTTTTTGTTTACTAGATAATTCTATGTATTTCTTCATCATTTTGTTTGTTTTCAATATTAATCTACAATGTAGAAAATAATAAAAACAAAGAAAAAAAATTGAATGAGAAGCTTTGTCAAACGTTTGATTGGTAGTCTATATATAAATATATGTAAATGGGGCTAACAAATGATAGAGAAACAAATTCTTTACTTTCTGCAAGTGAAAACTACAAATAGCTAATACAATGGCTGTAGACAGATAGCAGTTACTTAACGAAGTGTGTGGTGGATCTATGCATAACCTTGAAGGTGGATAAAGTGGACCTGTAAAACGGTAAAAATAGGTTTTCTGCGTTATGAGCCCTTTAATTTAAAGTCAATAGAGAGAAAACAAAAAAGTCTGTAACCTTGGATTTCCGACATAAGTATCCAAAATGTCATCGGAAAATCTGAAGTATTTAAAAAACACTACATGAACACACACAAGTTCAGCCTCTGACCTCAAGCAGAGTAGATTTTTTTGTGAGCAATGCTTTAAAATCATCATATTCTATGTGCCTCAAGGGAAGCACAAATTGCAGCCTCCAAAGACTGTGGCTGTTCTATATTAGGACACTGGTCGCTATGGCATCCTGTGGCATCACCATTCAGAGCATTTGTTTAACAGATGGCTCAGAAAAACAAAGAATATCTCTGGGATTGCAAACAGCTAGGACTGCAAACAGCAACTTTTTGGATAATCATTTAACATGCCAACTATATGTTTGATTAGTCAGATAAAATACATGTTATCCTATATATAAGTGTTATTCCAAATTGATTTCACTAACACTAATAAGATTTCGGTAGTAACACTTTCACACACTTGTTAGCCAACATCAGCCAGCTAATCAAACACATACATTTGACTTAATAGAGCATACGATTAGATACGACAGACCACGTAAGATGGGTAAACATGCTTCTCTGCTTCTCACACACTGCTGCTATTCCTTCACTCTCCAGGTCTCAGGGGGTGTTGGGGACGGCAACAAACAAACTCTTCTGAATGAAATTTTCAGTTGTGCTGAACCAATTTCTGATTGCTGTTGTCTGGTCTAAAGCATGTACACGCCCTTGAATATTTGCATTTGGATCATTAACTGTCTGTTTACCTTTCAAACAGCCTCTGTTTTACATCTACCGGTTTTATCCAGCAGCTGGGCTGACAGTGTCCCGGACACCAAACAGCCTGTTTAACAGCTGTACCATGATACTGTGAATCATAGACTTCTGTTGAAGTGCATCACAATAACACTTTTACTTTTAAGTAAGAGAAGCCGTATAGGTCTGTGTGTGTAATGTTCATGTAAGGCAAGTCTTCAGAATCACAGGACTGCTGAAGAGAAAGAAGGCCCGGTCTTCAAACAGCTTCAGTAGGCTATAGGGCTCCATTATCCAATCCATCTCTGATAAGCAACTGATAATAAAAAGTTATACCGCTAAATACTTAATTAGCTTAATGTGACGTAACGTCGTCTCCCACTGCTTTTTTCTTTTCTGATATAAATGGACTCTGGCACCCATGGAGTGGGTGGTGGGTAGTAGGCGGTGTTCCGATTTCTTGATGGGGTGCGAGTGACTGGGAAACAACTCTGCAGAGGGCTTTCAAAGGAACAGATACAAGAAGTGGAGTCACATGACATCACCACAAACTGACAGAAACCCAACATGCCAAAACTTGAATATTACTATAGAATTTCACATTTCCTTCCCATGGGTCTATTTGTTTTTAGATTTTAAGTGTTATTTGGGTACTAAGAATAAAGCCAATCACGATGTTAAGATTCACAAAAAGATGGAGTAAGAGCATGTAACACATGCTTCTCCCCTTCCACTAAACTCGTATCCGTACTGTACAGTTTGCACTGAACTCCAGCAGTGCTAGAATGTAAATAGCTGTATAAACTGTACAAGCGTGAAGACACGCTGCTCTTCAAGCAAAGATTCGAAACAAACTTTTTCACTCTTGAAAGTACTACACTGCTACTGGTATGCCCCAGTACTGCTCCACAATTGCAACAAATAGGCTAAGTCTACTTGTCCGCCCCCCTACTCCAGTGGCTAACACTCTGGAGGAGGGTGACTGGCGAGAAAGGCTACACAACATAACATACACAAACACACAGTTTACACATAAACATCAGTCTTAAGGTCTATACTACTGCGTTCAAGAACTATCCCCCAACACTCACAAAAACACATAAACAGAAGCCAAACATCCACTCACTCCTACCCCAAAGGCTCATGGGAGCCAGTTCTACCATGCTGGCTCTTCACAGTACTGTAATTCATGCTCACCGTTTTCTTTGGTATGCACTGTCATTTTCATTGGCATTAGCAGTTAATGAGTGCCAATAAAAAATTGGCTAATTTCAAACCTTGTTTAGGGTTTATGTTAGAGCGGGTACTTAGCAACCTAGCACGAGAACGAGGGGGTGTGGCGAACGAAGCCCTGACGTCACAAAAGCAAAAAAAAAATGCGGAGGATATCTACCATTTCCACGCATGTTCAGGGGATTCCGTGAAAAATGATTAGTTTGGTTCTCTGAAAAAATCGGACTGAGAGTAAACTGTGTATAAGTGTGGGGTTAGTGTAATTACTCCTGTTTAAATTAGTCCAGTGAAAATCAGTGTGAGAACTGTCTTTACACTGACATTTTCATACATTGTTTTACATTTATGGTAGCCCACCACAATAACACTTACCGCTATAATACCAACAAAAACCCCATTAGCCGGGGTTGACACACTGTATGCATTGTCTCATTTCACACATGCCTTTTCGTTAGATATAGTAGCAGAAGATGAAAAATACAGTAGTGCAGTGATTCAACACAATCAGCCGGAGTTACCCACACTTTCACAGGATCTACTGATCTTGAGCCTCGTGTCTATTAAACGGTAACAAAGTATTACTAGAGGCTCAACCTAGCATTCTGAATTGCCATTCTAATTTCTTTTTTCATTAAAACATATTTGTAATATTGTTATAATTACAGTATGGTCATTTATTATTGAAGATGTGATGTGCAGATTCCTCATGGCTTAAAGACATTGACAACTAAAAGCAAACTATTTCCATGACATTCCCTTTCAAACAGAAGGAAGCTTACAGTTAAAGCTGCCTGTCAGGTACAGCTGATTCATGCAGGCTTGATAACTTATGGTTGAGTAATATGGCAAAAATATAACATGAAATGAAGGTTTGCAGACTGGGACAGACCAAACGCACCAGAAAAACAAAAGTAAAAAAGGTACAACTTTTGATTCAATATTTGCCAAAATAAACTATTTAAGAAGAACCTAGACTAAATGAATAAAATAATTGTACAATGGGATGACAGACAATCAGCCCAGTGTTACTACAAACTGTATGCAATTGACCTAATTCTGTCTTTTGTATGTAACATACACTCCGCAATGCATATGTTTATGAAATTTATCAACATATCATATTAAGTACCTTAAATTTAGGTTAAAGATAGACAGAGGAAATACTGACCCAAACACAGTAATAATCATGAATAAAACATGTTCATAGAATACTGAAGCCCTACCATGGTTGTAAGAAAAACGCAGCAGCACCTATCCTTCAAACTGATCAGAAGAACCAGAACAAGTCTCCTCTGCCTCCTAATAGGGTAAGGATGAGGCTATGCTTAATAACTAGCAGTCAACTTCCTGTTAGTGTTTTTAAGGAAGACAGGGAGGAAGCCAGTCATGACTAACACAGCTCTCAGTTTCTAAGACTGGTCAGAGAAAGATAAAAAAAAAGGCCATGTTGACGAGGCCAGAAAGGCTGAAGGCTCTGAATCTCACAATGCTTCACGATGCTCTCTAGGCCTGAGTCTGGTGTTAAATTTAGTAGATGTAATACTTAGATATACTCATTTTTATCCATTTTACCAGTGTACTTAATAGAAGAAACACAGAAAAAATGTACACCTGTTACAAACTATACTTGTCTGGACCATTCTTTGCTGAAACATTGCTCAAAGGATGTGAAACTTGCGACAAGGAACTTGAGGTATGCTGAACAGCATACAAACTGTTCGCACATGCATTTGCAGACGTGCATGTTGGGATTTTTGGGTTATAGCTTAGAATGTTTCTATTTTAAAAGCCACACTTACTGGAAATGTCTCCTCTCTTCTTCAGCTTGACATGCAAGGCTCATACTGGACTTTCATAACACACCCATTAAAGCAGCCAAGAGCTACTGCCATACCTACCACTTCGCCATGAGCAAGACACGGAAGCAAACGACTGCTGACAGAGCAACCTTTCAGTAAGTAAGAGAGAGAGAGAGAGAGAGAGAGGGAGAGGGAGAGAGAGAGAGAGAGAGAGAGAGAGAGAGAGAGAGAGAAACTAGCCAAAAGTTTCTTCATTAGATCATATCGATTTTTAAATACTGTTTCCACATGAACTGAAATTGAAGCGAAGCACAACCTTTAAAGTATTACTAAATTTGACCAAAACATTTGAAAAACAAACCATTACATCATTTTTATACATATTGTTAAGCCCAAGAAACAACTTAAATGGTTGAAGAGATCTTACTTTCATTAATAATGTGAAGATTGCACTAGAAGTCAATACTCAAATACGTCATTTCCATATAAAACATGCATAAAACTATTTTATTTTGTCCCGGAGGTCCACCTCCAACATTTATATGAGTTTATGAACCAAAAACACCCATTACATCATTTGGTGTTAGAATTAAACAGGCTGTTTTTTTACTGAGCCCTTACGACTGATTTATATAAATTACACTGTTCTGATAGGCTGCCCTCAATAGCAATCTGTTAAAAAAAAAACTCCTTGTAACTGAAGTGTGAGTGGGCAGAGAGAAAACTGCTGCTGAATAAGTGGACATATGATCATTTATTGGTTTTCATGACATTATGAAAACCATTATTTCATTGCAACATAGTTTCCATGTATAGAACATCTATACTTTCTTTTTCAAGGACATCAGGTCCTGTTCGTGATGTGGGCCCTTTAAGGTGGCAAAGGCCTGCGGACATGGTTTAGGACATAGTATGACTAAGAGGAATAAATATCTTCACCGTGTAGCCAAATGCGAACCATTCTGTCTCATCTGAGCTATTTGACCAGTGAGTTTACCAACATTTCAGTGTGAGTTTACAGTCATATTTTCTGTTGTTTTTACACATATTTAAGATTTAAAATTAATCACAAGAAATTGTTAAATAATCTGTAGCTTCCATTTTCACAAATCTAGTCATCTTTGGCCAAATTTTGCATACAGATTGGGAGAGCTCATTCATGTTATAGCGCCTCTCACAAGTGCCTGTGCCTGTGATTAAAAGTTTACTCTGTGCCACGAACAACACAGTGAACCAAATGTTCCATACAAACCTTATTGCCGTTTTGTATTAACTGTAGTTTGAACTATGTACAACTTGCACAAAAATATTAATAAAATATTTTATCACCCAATGCTGAAAGAAATCTTAGGGTAAAACTACATCAAACAATGTCTATTGTCTGTTTGTCATTGTATCATACAGTAATGCTTGTATCATGAATCACTGCTGGCCCTCAACCCCGCCTCACCAGGATACACCTCAGCCCCTTAGTGTATTTTAAATCTGTGGGAAATACTGCATAACAATGAAAATATCATTCTATAAAACTATGACTGACCAAAATAACATTCTCAAGCTATCCACTCCCTACATATTGTTATTAAGTTGTAAAAGTAGATGGTTGTCACTTCAACTATATACACAATGTTCCTCTAGGACCATAGTGCAAAACAAATTGATTCCATAATTACATTCTACTGTAGAACATTTATAAACGTGACTTGCCTAAGCTTCCTCCAAGCTCTGGATCTCATGCATCTACAACACCACACCAACATTATACTCTAGTGTGACTCCTGAAATGTTTACTGGTATTTAAGTTCTTCACTTGTATGAAAGTATTTCATTTCATGTATAATGCCTTGATCCCTCCAGAGCTGGTCTTTGTGTTTGCAGAAAGGTATATGAGAGAAAAACTGGTGAGGCCAAGAGGTAACTAATGCTTCCTCTTGTACTCGATGTGTTACTGCATCTAATGTCAAGGCTACAGAAAAAGGGAAGAGAGAGTTGGAATGTTAAAAAAAGAGCTTTCAGAACTAGAGCTTTTGGCTTCACACTGAAAAGCAGCTTGTGGTTGAAAGTAGTGGGAAGTTGGGCTGACCACGCCTCAAAGCCTGTTGTGCCTTACTAATGAGTGTGAAACTTAAAGCAAACTTTATGAGCCACATCCTGTTTAACGCTCCACACACAACAGATTTCAAACGTGATACAGTGCATGCCTTCAAGTCCACACACACAATGAAACTGGGAACAGAAAGTTAAGACAACATTTCAACCCTCAGCCTGAGCCTAATACAATTTTTTATTCCATTATATGGTTTCAGACATATATTGCAGATGCTAGAACGCACATGTCTATGTTTCTGCAGACCACTGTATTAGCCCTTTTTGTTTTTATTTTTAGGTATGCTGAATTCTAGCACTGACCTTAACTCTAATATGCAGGCCAAATATGAGAAATGTGTTGCCTTCCAGTATTGAACACCATCTATAAATTGTGACAAAGATTTAATCAAGCTTTTAATTGAAGTGTACTAACACAGCAATCAGCCGAGCTCCTGTTCTGAATCCAGAGCGGATTATTTTGCTAATCTATTCTCTGCTGTAACAACAGGCAGTTGGTTTGAATGGACTGGGAGAGACTACAGTCACACTCTGAAGCAATAGAACAAAGTGGAACACTTTAAATAATGCAGAGCGTGGCAGCAGGCCTGAAGACAGACAATGCAACCCTTCTGACAGAGCCACCTGTTGTGTGATGGACACATGAGAGCCGGCTAACGAACTGTAGTCTCAGTCTTTTATTGCTGAGGAAGTAGCAGTTATGTATTTAATATTTAGTTATTCCCAAAATCCTCTTTCATGTGCATTGTGGGCTTCTTCAGATGAGAAATTGAAAATAAAGGTTGACTGTCTCATTCCAAAGAGCCAGTAGACTGGTCTACTAATAAATATCTAGAACTTAGGGCCCAACAAATATGGCTAATAGCGGTGGTGGATATCAAGCATGATATTTAGAGCCTTCTTTTATGTCACAGCACTTACTGTAAATCTGAGGAAAACCATTCACTTCATAGAGATTGCTACTTACCAAAATACAGGCTGAACTATATGCATGTGACGGTTTGGTCAGTGGCCGGTAGGGGCCATGTTTTTTGTTTGATTTTGGGGACTTTTATTTTGACGTTCTTGTCTGTTTGGTTCTGTTATCACATGTTTTTGTTATCACCTGTTTGTGTTTTGGTCCCTGATTACTGAGAGTATTTAAGTTCTGTTTTGTATGTTTCTCACTGTCAGTCCATCGCCTCATTTAAACCTGTTTTTCCACGTCCATGTTCATGTAGGGGCCCTTGAGCCTGGTTTCTGTTTTGTTCTTCCTTAATAAAAACTCAGCATGGATCCTTGTTCTCCAGTCTCGTCCATGCCCCAAGGTAAATCAATGACAGTGCAAAACTATGTGAAGTGCTTCCAAACCTACTTTTTAGTGTTGCACTAATAAAACCTAAATAATATCAGATTGACAGGAATACCAAATAATAATAATAATAATAATAATAATAAAAATAATAATAATAATAAGTTACATTTATATTGCGCCTTTCACAAACCCAAGGTTGCTTTACATAGCAAGGAAAAAAACACAAATCCATGTTACATAGTCAAAGTGAAAGAGAAATATTCATTGAAAAGAAAGGTCTTGAGATCACGTTTGAATGGTGAGATAGAGCAGCAGTCACGGAGGGTTAGTGGAAGAGAGTTCCAAACTTACTCATTGTTTTGACATATGACTAATATGACGCCAGTAGATGTAGCTTAACAAAATCAACATACATATCAATGAAGGATTATGTCACTAGTATCTGTTAGCATTCATGATACTCTCACTTGTCACACTTTTACAAAAAAAAAGTAAAAGAGGAAAATTACACACACATGTGTGAGGAACAGTTCATCACACTCAGCTAACTTTGAGAACAGTGCAAATACTGCCCAGAGTTTAAACAATCTCCTTCATAATAATATGAACAATAATGCCACCGTAAACTAACTGAAACAGGAGATGAGTGATGACTTTTCAGCGATTTAGACTGAATGATGTGACATTAAAGCTTGTAAAGAAAGAATGGTGTTTCTTTGTAGCAGGGTAAATAACTGATGTAGCTGAGGCAGTAGCACAATAATGTTATTTATTATAACTTTCACAATGACTCATTCATTTATACATATTACAACACTGATTTAAACTTCTTAAACATTGTAAAACACAGCATCAATGGAATGCAGAGGAATCTTTTTAACATCACAACCAGTTTGAATATGTTTCTGCAGGCTGCATTTTTTTTAATTAAACATTTAAAAATAAACTACTGACAAGTATGTAGTGAATTCAATATGAATGCCATGCATAAAAGTTGTATCTGCCATGCAGGCCACTGCTTTTAAAAATCAATTATTTAAGAAGTGGAATGATATATCAATATTTATGGAAACCTCTCAAGTTAGACAGTTAGTATCAGTATCTGGACTCTGAATTGACAGGCAGCTTGATAGAATTCCCGGTGAATATTTTGTAACAGTAAATATGCTTTATGAGGAAAAATGAGGTAATTAACAGACCCTCTAAAACCACCAGGAAACATGCTGTAGCAGTCATATTATTCATGACTCATAACTGTTTTTACTGTTAATTTGAGAGTAACAAATGTGACAACTGACAAACCTGGAACACAAAAAGTTCCATATCAGTTCACACCACACCGAAACTACATCACTTCATCACTGAAGAGCATTTTCTGAGGCATGTTTAGATTGTAGCTGTATCAGGGCTTGACTGGGTCGTGTGAAAACATTAGAAAGGCAGGAAATGGGACTGGGCCTGGGGATTACAGCATTCTTTATCTTACATGTACTACTCAAATAGCAATGTGCAATATATTAGCCACTGAGATAATATAACTTCTATATGTTCCAGTTAGTGGGACATCAAAGCTGTTAAACAAGTAATAATACTACAGTTCAAGAGTGGGAGAACATGTTCTGAGGCACATGACTCATTATTTTCAAAAGGCTGTTTGTGTTCCCTCAGACTACAAACAACTGAATCCTTTTGTGAGGATTCATGAAAGAGGATGGAAAGTCAAAGGCGAATATATCAAGACTAGAGCGACCAATCTTGGACACTGTCCACCCTTACACAATGGTCTTGGGCCACAGAGTGAATTCCTCCTCAACACATATTTGAACTAGCCAGCCACAAATCGATCCTGATTTCCCAGCCCTCTTCCAGTCAGGGCTTTTGTTCCAAGAATGTCTGGTTCTTACATGACGGATGAACAATAGCATCTCTTTGAATTCCACACTCTGATGCAGCCAACGCTCTGAAAGGCAAACACATCAGGTCTTCACTATCCGCTGTCCCTCTTTTCCAGTGCACCAGCAGCTGTGGCTTGAAGCCCAGAGGGGGCGGATGGCTCCCACTCAGGAAAAAAGTCATCAGGCCTATGGAAGTGGGTCCTGCTACTACTACGTTTGACCACATTAAACTTTAAACCCACATCCCATAATCAGGCCCCCAATAAGGAGATTTTGCTGTTGTACTTGGTTACCCTTCCTCCAACCACTATTCCACAGAGAGAACTTTATGATGTGGTGGTTATATGACATTACCACAAAACCGTCAGGCCAGAAATGGTTTAGTACCAAAACATGAAGCTTGGTTCTAAAGTCCATAGTACCTTATTACCACAAAGTGTACAGTGGTCTAAAGTGGTCTGAAATGGGGAACTTAATAGCTATACAGAAACAATGCTGAGCAAAGAACTGCAGAGCGTAAAAAGAGCCTTTGATACTCTGAAATACACAAGTGGGTGTGCCTGACAGACAGTGGACTTTCTAAATATAGCCCAGCCTCCAAGAATTCTTAGGGGTTTTGTTGGTTTATGCTAATTACTTTTTTATTTTT
>JBBPDE010000083.1:11167669-11178434 GCA_037974605.1 Nannopetersius ansorgii | reverse complement strand
CATATACCACTTCATAGTTACCCAAAAAAACATGAAAACCATGGTTATTTAATCATAGTAAACCATGGTTAATTTCCGTAAGGGTTACTGCCTTATGCAAGGGTCTAATAGCTGTAACAGTCTTGCAGTCTATTTTTTTAAAGAAAAAAATAATCTCTGCTCCTCTTTTTTTTGATGTATTAAAGTTCTTGGCCCAATCCTGTAAATGTGTGTGCTAAGTGAGAAGTTTTATTTGTTACAGAAATACAGACAGAGTACGAAATTAAGAGTCCTCTTACAAAGTAAAATTAGGTTTGATGCAACTGTCCTCTAACCTGACTTTTTTTTTCTATCAGTCCTTTCCAGAGATAATTTTTTAGTGTCCAAGTTAATGACCCCAGAAAGTAATGGCTGCCACACTTTTACATTAGTGCTTCTAATATGTGTTATGAGGGGCTTTAGGTTGGGGTCATGCCGGTATCATTTTCCCGGAGGAAATAGGTCCAATATGAATAATGCATACCTCATCTTGCCCGTCCTAATCATCAGAGGGAGAGAATTTGAATACTGGGGTGTGAGTTGTTCAGAACAGACGGAAGGGCGCACCGTGAGGAGAATTCCAGAATATGTTTAGTGGTCACGTACGTCAAGGGTATAATCGTAGTCCTTTGGTTTATGGCAAAAACATGCACATGCATACAAACACATACTGAATGGTGTTGGGGGAGGAGGCTAATAACAGGAGGATAAGGATAGTGTTTATAAAAAATAAAAAAAGAGATTGGACTGTTTATCCCTGAGGAGGGCAGGCAGAAAAGAGCCCACAAACAATTTTCATTAATAGTAATAGAATCTAGCTGACTCGACATTTGCACAACCTAAAGTACTTCGGTTCCTTATTAAGTCCTCAACACACTTACTTTCTCTTGTACCAAAGCAACAGGCATCCCTGCTCTTTATTGTTTAAGTTTTACATTACAGTAACCCCCCAGTTTTACGCAGATCAGGAGTCGTGGATTCAGTCACATGCAGATGTTTTTTGGAAATCCCCACAATAACACAGAAACTGCAAATATACTCCGCCCTTTTTTGCTATTTTGTAGCAATACATTTTTTTTATGTTTTCACACAAGAGGACTCAGGGCAGGCTGTAGCCGACCTGGGAGCACTTTTTTCGAATTCCACACGAGTTGAGCCCCCCCGCCCCAAGTGTGATTTCTCTGTCGTGCAAGCACTAAGACACTTCCAACTCCACAGTTTGATTGATCTCCAGGAGACCTTTCCAACAAGCTCTCATTTGTATTTTTAGGTCGAGTAGATCAGGGGTTATTTCCCGAAAACCCTCAAAGCAGATCTACCGGAACTATATTCATATTAGTGACACTAGAGGGTGTAGGGAGGTGTGGCGACTCGCTGGGGGGCGGGGTATTCCCTTCGACTGCCTCCCTTTGACACCAGCACTGCCGCGGTGTCACAGTACTTTTGTCCCGCGACCTTCCGAGTTGCATATCTTGGCGGGGAATTTAAAAGAGCCGAATTTACTTTTACGTTTCCTTTAAGAGTAATGCATTGAACTGAGTGTGTTCTAGGCATATTTAGGGTCTACACTAAAAATAGGCATCATTTTAAACCAAAACATAACAATGTGGTTTTTCACTACATGTAGGTGCTTTTGGAACATAACCCCTGCAATAAGCTGGGGTTTACTGTATATATGTATAAGTAACAGTGAAGCCTATGTGTGACAGTGTCTGTACTTTTTTTTTACATCTCTTTTAACTTAATTTTCTCAGTTTGGGCTCTTCAGAGATTGTTTTTGATTCAGCATTTCAAAGAGTAACATTTTTTAGAGAATAGAAATCTCTATCGATCCAGGGAGAAACTGTGCAGACACACAGAGACAAGGGCAATGTAAAGTCTAAAATAAATCACTTTAAAACTCAGGAGAACATACACTATATGAAATACATTGTGCTATATACACAAGTATAATGACAAGTAGAGATATTTCATATGCTAAGACTATTGAATATGAGGCACATTTCTCTTGTAGTCAGGTACTGTACTGATGGTCGGTTGTTTCTTCTCGACCCAGCAGTAACATACTGACCACATCACTACCAAAACTGTAGGATAAGGCTTAGTCACCCATTCAGTACTCTCCTATGTTCCCTTGTGTTGCTGGCATTTCGTACATGTTTAACATAACGATCAGCATTCTTGCACCACCTTTTACAAATTGTCTTTTGCTAAAAAAGAGACATTCGTTTTCCAAACCGATGTCTGTTTCAGCTTCAGCCTGTCTAAAGTTACCCTGCAACACCATAAAGTTCCAGCAACAACCTGCTTTCACCTTTAGCCACACAACTCCAGAGCCCACAAACCTTTTCTATCAAAGCCCTGCTGGACGTTCACCGAAAACCCAGAGATCCTCTCTCTTTCTCTCAAAGGCTGAAATCCCACTTTCATCTGAAGTTTATTTTCCCATCTGTGTTTCCGTCCAAACTTTGTCTGCGAGATAACCTTAAATAATCTCTCGTGACAATACGGGCTTGTAAATGAAATCTTAAACGGAAGAAATATGTAAATACGGAAGGTCCGTGATTAAGTTTTCATCACCGTGGGGGTTTGGTTTAGACTGTGTGCGCTAAATAATAGAGAGAAGAAACCCTGTGAATGAATAAATATGCAAAAGGAGGAATTCAGATGCATATGCATGACTCTAATTACTGTTGATGTTAATAAAGCTGACTAGCTCTCTGCTTTGACTGCAGTGTAAAAACTCGCTGCTTGGGAAATTATGTCTCTGAGGTCTTTCTTCAAATCATCCTTTTGAACGGAATGTCTTCATCCGTGCTTAAAGAGGAGGCTCAGGGTTTTTTTTAATTAAATTTATATCAGGAAACAAACATTGAGGATGTGGAAAGGCTTTTAGACGATAACCATCACCACCCGACCCAATGATTCGCTGCACCAGGCACCATTTATTGTTCACTGATTTACATCTTTTCCACTGCAGTACCAAACCTTGCACATATCTGCACAAATTACTTTTTTCTTATTTCCTTACATACAACTTTTTCTTGCCTGGCACGTTTGTGATCCTCAGTTGGTTAGCTTGACAAAAAAAACAAAATTGGCTGGCAAAAATGTTTGTCTATATAAAAGTATGTAAAAACATCTATATATAAGCTTTGTATTTTTATATTAACAAATATTAGAAACATTTACTAAATTTTAGATTTCTCTTAAGTTATCATTCTTTGCAGTGTCTTTTTCTGTTTTTAGCCTCATCAGTTTGTCAGTGTGATGTAAACCAGCAGCTGATGGGGAATCTTTCTTTGTCTTGAAACAGGAATGGGACTGCAGGCATTTGTGGAGGCATTTTTCTACTTGGCGTCTCGCAGGTTCAAGACGTTACCTTTGAGGGAGCAGGTTCTGTCGTTGCTGGAGCTTTGTGAGAGTGCCCTCGAGGGGCAGGGACATGTTGAGAAGTCACGCCCTCAGAAGCAGCACTCCAGCATTAACCCCACCCCAGCTCATGCCATAGCTCCGCCCACACTCAGCTGCCCCGCCCCCACCAGCCACCACCAAGACGACTTAGCAGGTCAAACACTGCCACCTTCTGCAAATGCAGTTGTGGAGTGTTAACAACTCTCATGGAATGTGGTTTAGGACATGATAGTACATGTTTGGGCATAGGAACTGGACATGGTCGGGGACAAGCAGACTTGTTTCTTAAAGGGATTGACCTTAGCACTTGCAGTTCACTTCAGACAAGCAGCTAATCCTAAAGAATGGCCGTCTACAACTAACTAGCTTCACAAAAATTGCGGCCTTAAATCACTACATACCAGGCATTGAGTGCACTAAAAGTTTACCTTAACTACTGTATTTATAATCTTGGGTTATTTAATTTACTTAAAAGGTGATTTAGTTACTCGCACACACTGAGTGTTAATATAAAAGGGCACGTCTGACTGGGTTTCCTCCACAATTAAGTATTAGCCAATTAACACACAGGTCAGTTTCCCACTTTTTGAGATTCTCCACTGATGGGAAATTATGCACTTCACTGTAAGGGAAACCTGACCCATAGTTTAATGCAGATTTGAATTTTTATTGCACTACCACTTCAGGCATCTAAAATCACTTGGCTGATGTTTGCTTTGGATGGTCATGCGGAATAAACCTTGGGATTTCAGAGTGACATTTTGTCTGATTTTCTGTTCATGATCACATTCGGGAAATCTCTCAAGCTTCTTCTCGGAGGTAATAGTAGGCTAAAGTGCTGGTTACATGTGTCCAGGTGGGCTGCATTTCTACAAAGCTATCCAATACATTGAAACCAGCAGGGAAATGCGGCTTTTGGAGCTTTTTCAAGGACACTTCTGGAGGATCCTTCATGGTTTTCCTTTGTCCATAATCCTTGGTGCATACGCCTTACCTGAAGAAAGGTGTGGTGGATTTAATCAGCTACTACACTCTTCGAAAAGGCCGCTCAAATCTACAGTAAAATATACAGAACACTGTTCATTCAATTTTTTTCTGTTTAAGATGGTATCAATAGAATGTAGGGTATAAAATGTACATGCTTTCGGGTTGAAGGTGGAACGTTTAACTCCAGACAGATGAAATTGTTGTCTGCCACATTATATCACGTCAGTGTTTGGCTCGTCAGCTTATAGAATACGGAAACACGTTTTTTGCGTCAAATACCTCGATGACAAAAAGGAAGACAAGAAGGCAGATGTATAAAATAGCTAAATAAAATTTTAATTATCCTAGTTGCAAATGTACATACATTGCACAGCCACATTTTTCATAGTTCATAACATGGACATCTCTCTCTGTACATTATTGTTCTCATCATTGTCCTCAAAAGAAGCCAGAGTCCAGCCAGTACTTTAAACATACTTACAAAAGTCCTTTCTACAAGGATTATAAAACATACAACATATTTCCATATTTATTTATAGATGAATATCTCTCATGACAAAACCTAATATACCACACTGACGGCTGAGAACAGGAATGGATGAGTAAAGAGTGTGTGCCACTGCGAGTGTTTTCTTATATTTTATATTTTGATGCTCTAGAGCTAACTGAGACGAGGCCAGACAGATGCATCCGTCTGTCCGAAAGAACCTCCAAACCTTCAGCAAATACTTAGTATGCTGTCCTGTACAGTCGATGAGAAAGGTTTCGGTTCAGGAAAGCCAGGCCTCATGATCTGGTCCATAAGAACGACTGCAGACTTCTGAACGCTACCACTTTAAAAAACCAAATACTGGTAATAAATGAAATGCAACTGCAGCACATTCACACACACTGTGTCACAGGCTACAAATCAGCTAAAATTTTGACAATTAAGCACCAAATTAAACAGAATCAAAAACTCCATTAAAGTGCTAAGATTGTAAAGTATTTCAACGACCCATAAATGAGCACCTTGATTTGGCTACTTAGAGATGGCCATTTCAAAAGGGCACGAGTCTAAACCAAAGCTGGAGGCAACCCATAACCTTGTCAGCCCTGTATTTAGAAAGAAAACATTCTGGTCTGCTACATTTTAACATAACGATTGATTCTGTGATTTGGATTGGCTGCTTCATTTTAGAGAAATTAAGGGAGCTCACCTTGTCAGTAATGAACAAATACCGATTTCTGAATCAGAATCATTTTAATTACATCACTCCCACGTAAAAGAAACTGAACGCAGTTCTGATAAAAACAGTGCATAGGCTTCACAGGCATTTAAGGGGACTTAATGAAGTTCTGCAGTTTGTGCTTTATGTTTTCTGTAAACCAGATTCAACACCTCTGGGTCAACTACAGCCCCTAAATCTTACTTTACAGGTTAAAATGAATATATAATGAATCAATGGGAGAATGTCATTCACTTTTTGGATTCAAAATGAAAAGGACGTGTTCTATTAAAACAGCAGTAATATAAGACATCATCAGAAAGGTTTTTTTTTCTATATATATATATATATGTGTGTGTGTGTGTGTGTGTGTGCGTGCGTGTGTATCAGCTATACATATATACATATATACACACATGCATATATATACACATATACACACACACATATATATATATACACATACATACACACACACACACACACACACATACATATATATATATATATATATATACGTATATTTAGTTTTCTTTTCAATATTTACAAGACACGCCTTGTCTTGCGACAGCAGAATTCATCAATAATAGATCATCTGGTAAAAAAATCATATATAATGTCCAACAACCCAATGCTTTTTATATATATATATATATATCTATTTTTTGTAGTAGAATAATAAGAACCACACTGGTCTCATGTTCCGTGCTGGCAAAGCAGCTAAATGAAAATCTGCAGTGCAGTGCCAAGCAGGAGAAATGCAGGAGGCTCTTTTTTTAGATAGGAACAAAAATATAAAAATACACACCCGTGTGTGTGTGTGTGTGTGTGTGTGTGTGTGTGTGTGTGTGTGAATGCCACACATATGTATTAACAAAAATCGGATTTGTGGTTCTGCCTCTGAGGAAAGAAGCTACAAAAGTGATATATGATGTTTTATAAGAAAACTACTGGGTTTACAGAGTTAGAACTGCTAAAATTTGAAATCGGTTCATGTTTGTGTGGTGCTGCCAAACTAATAATATATTCCACTGCTTCACATCTGCAGCATGTGCTGAATAAACAGGACATTCCTCCTCTGGGCACAGAACAAACTCACTTATAGATTCATGGCAATACAAAACAGATATTTCACCATGAGCCCAAAGTGGTGTGTTTAAGTGTAAACTGTAATAAATAATATATACTAACCAAAGACTGGAACCAAGAGCATCCTTGCGCTACACACACACGCACCAAGCTAAAATATCCAAAAACGAAACCCTTTCTTATAATTTGTCTTTGCAAAAATTATGCCTCGCTCTAGACATGCCTTAGTAAACATGTTTGAAAATGATCCGGCATGACTGTGGATTTTTTAGGGGCTCTGATTGAAGGATAAAAGAGCTGCATTCCATTTTTTAAGGCTTCCATGTTGAAGAGATTACAAAGTGCACTGTGTAAAGGGAGCTGGAGGAAGTACAGAAAGTGCAGGAGACATGGGTGTGAACGAGAGAGAGCGAGCACTAGGTTTGCTGAGAAGAGGCAGCATTACTCTGCATAACACTAAAGATTTGGACATCAATGGGGACTGTAAAGCTTGAATGAATACAAATAAGAAAATACAGGCTTTTCTATAATAACCACTGGACAATTTTTCAGATCTGAAGATTCGAGCTACTGTGGAAGAAGAGAGCCTATCTATACATCTGCAATTTGTAACCAGTGTGTTATGTTTTGAAACCCCGTTGTTGTTGCTGTTGTCGTTTAGCTCTAGGTACTCTTGCTTTACACCGATCAGTTTGTCCTAAAGTGAAGTAGTGGACGCCTCTTGATAGCCAAAGCTGTGAGGTTTACCTCGGATCTCCTCAGTGCAGCTATTCCGAACCATAATTCAGGAACCGTTAAAAAGAAACTGCCTGCCTGGTCGCTTTTCCCTTGATTTCTCAGCCTCTTCCCTGCATCAAGTCTTGGCCATGTCCTCTCCTCACTCCACCCCACGCTTTCTGTCTGGATTAAGCCGTAAATCTCTGCAGGCTGGCTTCAGCAGTTGGAGCTGTTCCGGAATTCTCCATTCTCTGTGATCTGCAGTTTGGTGGGGTTGGTGGGGGAGATGCCGTTGCGCGTCTGCATGCTGTAACGCTCCTTCAGCTGTGACAGAGCACTCATCAGCCTGGAATTGGCCGCATCCAGAGACGCGATCCGCTTCTCCTGGAGAGGCACAAACACACAGACAGAGATAATGAGATACTGAAGGATGGCACACCAAGCAGAGAAATACAGAGAGAAGTAAGATCATTTGAAATGACTTTCAGAACATCATTTGATCGGGTCATTCTGGTTCATATTTATTTTATTTTGGCCCTTAGAACTCCCAAAGTGCCTCACAAACAACATGCTGATGCCATCTGTAGCAACAATTCATTTACAAATGACAAAGGTCAACTACCGAGATATGAATTTAACGTGTAGCATTAATTCACTGCGGCGGGCTGAATTAATAAACCCCGGGACAGATTCCGGGTGTCCGCCACCCCAGTAAGGATCAATCGATTACAGAAATTCACTGTACGCACTATAACGATTTTACTATATTTTATGTAAACTGCTTTCATTTTTAGACCCGAATTTCAGTATTGGCCCGAATTTCAGTTTTGGCAAAAAATAAACACATAATCTGTAATAAAATGCATCATTGTGCCACTGGTCAACAGTCTCCATGATTCTGAGTCCAGCATTGTGATAATTATTTTAAATAGCGTAAACCCCTAAAACATTTCAATAGCTCCTTAGCTTTACTGTTGTAATCATGCCATTGTTCACAGCTAAATCATTTCACAGATTTTCCACTAAAATTCTCAATATAGTGAATAACCAATGTTTTGGCAATACAACATTAGCAATATTTACTTCTTAAGTGCTTTTGGATGAATTAAACAGATAATGTAGCACAAAATGAGAAAATGAATGTACTATTACAATTCATTACGATAGCTTAGTCTCTGAACATTAGGGTTTCGCATAGGATGTCCTTTACAACCTCTCATTTAATACTTTCATGATTCCTCAGTTCTAAAAGTGAACTAAAATTTAAAGAAGGGTAAAGAGATGATCATAGGCTGGTTAGAGAATGAGAGACCAGCAGGGGCAATACAAGTTTTGTTAAATTTTAAAGGCACTTGGTGTAATTTTGGCTTGGATACAGTAAGTACTCTTGGCTACGAATCTTTTGCTGTATTTTAATGATGTGTTTATTCTGGGTTCAGAGTTGGAATACTAATCTTACTGCAAATGTGTTTATAGTGCCCAGCCAGCAGTATTGGCACGCTTGCTAAAGAGGATGGAAAAGGCTTATAAAAGTTTCACTTTTTTTCTGTTATTTTAATTATAATGAAAAAATCTGAATTAATTTGAGGTAAGATTAGTCTGAGAATGAAGGGACCATTTGTGAAAAAAACTTTTGAAAACAAAAGCAGGTCATAATTATTTTTACCCCAAAAGCCTGAATTAATGGAAAGTAACTGAAGTGTGATTCCATGCAACTCATTTTAAGATGGTCTGAGTGTATAAACTGTTTCACTGGGGTATAAAAATGTGGGGACACAGGGCCCAAATCTTACATCACCAAGGGAAAGATTCAAGAGCATTCTGCAGTGAGGCAAAACTTGCACCAATCAGAGAATGGACAAGAAATTAGTAGTTCAATGTGTCAAAATCAACAGATAGGAAAAAAAAAAGAATTACGGGATTTGGAAGCATCTTGCGGCCACCATGACACAAAATAAACACAAAATCAAGCTTGTGTCATTGCCATCCCAGATCTGTGACCTAAATCAATTTAAAAACCTGTGGACTGAGCCCCAGAAAACATTATAATCATTTTGGAGGGCAATGTATGAGCTCACTGATAGCAATTAATATAAGAGTACTTCAGTGTTGCCGGCGGGAGAAGGAAGGAGAGAGTGTGTGTGTGTGTGTGTGTGTGTGTGTGTGTGTGTGTGTGTGTGTGTGTGTGTGTGTTAGTGACCTGGATGGTATTACTGAAACTTCCTAGTTTTCCAACTCCCTGCATAACTCCCTGTCATTCGGAGTGGTTTGATGAGTAACGTCTTAGAAAAACATTTTAGAATTTCAGATTCTTCACAGTCATGGTGAGAGAAACCAGACATCTGAAGCTTTTAAATGTGTCTACATGACAGAAAGCCTCTCTATGAAGTGTTTGATGCCTGAAACATTTAATTACGATTATTTAGAGATAAAGTACTGGTATAGAAAGCAGTTTAAAAATCCATTCATGGCACAGCAGTGCAGGCACAACAGCATGAGTAACA
This sequence comes from Nannopetersius ansorgii, assembly GCA_037974605.1. NCBI lineage: Eukaryota > Metazoa > Chordata > Actinopteri > Characiformes > Alestidae > Nannopetersius > Nannopetersius ansorgii. Next base: position 11,168,497 of record JBBPDE010000083.1, on the reverse strand, counting down.
AAACAACCCCCACGAAAGCTTGTTTCATCAGATTTACAAACGCTTCACAATTATCAGCATTATATATAAACACACAGTTCTCACAGATGGGTGCACTTGTGGTTTTGAATAGTAAATAAAAGCAACGTATTTGTTTTGCAGACATTGTGACCCCTGTTCCTATTGCTTGTGTACCCTTGTTCAACAGAACAGCCGACAACAAAAATAGTCCAAACCGACAAGGAACTTCTTTAATAACTTCTGCCTTAAATTCCATCCTTGATGAAGCTGGCATGCTGACACAACAGACAAATGAGGTTTCAAATCACGTTTCTTTGTATCGCACTATTCTCCAACAGCCATTATTCACAACTGCTTAAATGGAAATGAACTTAAGCATTAAGTAGTGCGATTAACATTTTCCTATCTAAAGACAATGCTTGGTAATTTAGTAAAAAGTCGAATAAAATTGGAACGCTTCATAATGGTGGGAAAATGTTATTGTAATTAGGGTTTTAGAATCCTAATCCCATCCTTTGTGTTTACATGCCTAGACTGATTTTTTAAGTGGTAACGAAGGCCTTTATGAGCATTAATGCAGAACAATTTAAAATTGGAGCTTGGGGCCTTAGAAGTGAACTAATTTAGTTCTAACAAACAGCAGCATTATTATATTATAATATTATATTGACTGCTAAACCAGCTTTTTCCACATCAGTAGAACAGTCATAAATAGACATACATATACTTACACACACACACACACACACACAAACTAACACACGAACACACAAACTAACACACGAACACACAAACTAACACACAAACACACAAACTAACACACGCACA
>JBBPDE010000083.1:11128938-11145150 GCA_037974605.1 Nannopetersius ansorgii | reverse complement strand
ACCATTTCATGCTATTCATTGGACCTGAACTATTTGAAATTCAATTAAATAAAGCTTGAAACATTGGGGTGTTCTAATATTTTTGACCGGTAGTGTATGTGGAACCAAATTTCAAATTTTCAAATAGTATATACTGTTTGTCATCAGTGTTTGTAATAACACTAATGCAAGTGTTTGTGTTGTGTCATTCCCCGGATGCTGTTTTTGTCCCCATAGCCAAGCTGCGGCGCATACTGGGCTTACTGTTTTGCAAAGCCTGCTGATGTGCACCTCCTCCACAGTCTTCCTGTGGGATTCTTCAAATATCTTTGTTTTATGCAAACACTGTGCTGAGATTCTGCCAGTATCTTAGGAAACAACACTGTTTCCCAAACTCATTAGCTCATTCACTAGTCATGCACTACTTTCGCATGGGAGCATGAAAGAACTGAACACTAAAGAGCTGAATTGTGCTGTACGCTAGTTGATGCCCTAAATCCGGGCAGGGGAGGTTACTTTAGGTCAATCGATAGCCTTCTGCTCCCTGTTCCTATGGGCTGTCTTTTCTCTGCTCTCTGACAGACAGCAGATCATCACAGGGTCACTGAGCCAACACTGTCACTTCTGTCCCTGCAGAAGCAGTACTTTGCCATGGATTAAGCATTGTGTGTGTGGTTTATTTTTACTGAAAACACAGAGAAGGCTTGCTTACACATGTGTATTTACAACTGTGATGCTTGGTGTCCGAAATGTACTTCTTTAATTTACACTGCTGATATCAGATTAATGTAGCTAAGAACCGGAAGACTGACATTTATTTTGTATATTAATGTCACTAAGAGGACTTCATCTCTTTCATCTAAACCACTGCTACAACCCTTTCTGCCAGAGGTGGGAGCTTGAATCTGTATGAGGTTTCAGATTATGGAGGTACAGTTAAATTCAGTCAGGAGTGATTACAGTAACCCAGGTGGTGATAATTAATGACCAATGTGAGCTCCCTTCTAAACAATATTAGCTTTGCTGGTATAAAACTGGGGCTGGGTGACTGGGAAACATCTTTCAAGCAGCGGGAACATTTGTGGGTTAAGTCAGGCCAGGTTAGACTACAAAGAACTTCACCTGACAGCTCAGAGAGTCAGTCTCAGTAAATGGAGGAAGAGAAAAGGAGCAGTTCCATGAACAAACTGCTGTACAAAACCTCATTTAACTCTGAATCTGAAACGGGAGAACTGATCTTTCCTATAGCAGTCAATACAGACACTTTTTTTATTATTAAAGTTGTGTGTCTTTACGCCATAGTTAGCTCACTCACTGGTAGACAGACAGCAGGCCTGAGTGAGGTACGTGTGAGGTGAGGCTATGAAAAAGGACCTGCCAAAATGAAAAGTTTTTCCATTTCAGAAAGGTTCAAGGGATCAGCTGTGTCTTTCAAAACAGTCCAGTATAAATCAAAACAAAAAAATGGAAACACAACTCATTTTGGTAAAACAATTTATATGTTATATACATTTTATACTAAACATAACATTTTATATATGTTGTTAAATGTATTATACTGATCGCAATATCGATACAGATACTGCTTATTGACACTGATAAGATGTGAAAGGATTCAACAGTTATATTGAAAATATAAGTCAAAATAGAACTCTCCATGAAATGGATACTAATACAATAGTATGCTATATACAAAAAACGCTGTGATCAGTAAGAGAGGGGGATATATGAGCAATAAATAAATAAAACTGCTGTTGAAATTGTTTACTAGTTAACACAAACAGTGCTTTGGAGTTGTTCTCTACTGAGTCCATTATTGATCGCAATAGTGATGTAAATAGTGATACTGCGCATGATCATTGTATTACATAAGCAGTGATGCAAATAGTGATATGCGCCACATAATAACCTATTGCACATGATAATGATATTGCACATAATGTTAATGATCTAACGATTTAATATAGTCTGGTGTACTGATCCACTGATATGTGTTGCATCATAGACCAATATTTCATCAAAAAGTAATACTGAGGAATGACAAAGGCCACTTAACTTCACTCTTTGATTTACTGTAGTTTATTTGCTTGTATAAAAGGTTTGATGTCGCTTGTATGATGTCGATAAAACTACACAAATTTAAGGCTTCAATAGGGTTGCAGCTATTGCTCGAAGCAATGAAACATATAGTGCTGTCCATTTCAAAGATTACTCAATAGACTTAGGTTCTTCATGCAGTTTCAGGCAAATGTGTTTAAACATGTGCAGGCATGCAGTTTGCACAATGGGGCATAAGATCCAATTACTTGCTAGCTACATTAGCCTTAAAGTGCCAGCGCAAAACTAAAGTCCAGAAACCAAACATTGGCTGTATTTGAGATAATGGAAAAATTGCACACAGTACTATAACTTCAAAACATGCAAACATACAACTCATAATAGGCCCACAAAACAAAAGTTCTTTCAAAAGTTTGCGTGTGTGCAGCGAATAAGCTGAACTGGATGTCATCTCTACAGCAGCGCATGACTTGTGTAATAGCTGCCAGGGTGATGTGCTGCTTCAGACAAGAAATGGCATCCTTTCAGAGTGAGCCTGCCTTAAAGCCCAGCAGAGCGTGAGAGAGCGGGAGTAGAGGGTGGGAGGGAAGAGCAGCAGAAAGATGGAGAGAAGGGCATGGGAGGGAAAAGAATCAGAGGCAAGCTAAGGGGAAGGGAGGTGGAGGGATTTCAGAAAGACGAAGCTTGGGGTGGGTGAGAAGGAGGGAGGGAGGAGGGAGGGATATGGCAGCCTGACGAATGGAGAGAGGAGAAATGTGCACCAGAGGAGAACAGAGATAATGACTGTGCCTGCGACAGTAATAGTGAGTTAATAATGAGAAATACTAATTTCGCTGCACATGAAAGCAATTCATTAGCCGTTATTAGGATTATGTTAAGCATTATTACAAGTAATTTCATGAGAAACGCATGCGGAGGTGATGGTGCATTGAAGCAAGAGTGGGTGACATCACAATATTTTTATGATATGGTTAAGCAGTGCCGCACTCAAAAAAGGCAAAGAAAAAAGGCCGGGGTGTAAAAGGAAATTAAGGGAAGAAACAGGAGGAATTAAATCAAATGTAATTAAATTTGTTTATGTAGGACAGGACTGTGCTGGTTACAGAATATTCTTTTCTGGATAACCAAGATATCACTTTCTTTGCAAGGGTATCTGCTTAGGAACTATTCGGTACTGTTTTAGCATTGTCATTCATTATAGCACTAAACAGTGACTCTGGAAGATAAAATCTTGTTCAGAATCACCGTAAGGAATTTAATTTTCAACCATTATACTTTAACCCGTCAAACAATGCTTGAGATCTTAGTATACTCTACTCTTGAAACCATTTGTCAGTGCCATTAAATGCTGCAAATTAAGCTCAAAGATTTTTATTCAGTAATACAGCACATCGTTTTTTGTCATAAACGCTGAATGTAGACGGCTAGACAAGCTCTGTTTTAATGATTAAAAGTTTAATTTATCCAGTTAAAAAGACAATGTTGAATATTGTAGGATATAATTGAAACTGCAGCTCTTCTATTTGAAAACTGCACTTTTTCAATGTGCCATTTCAATACAAAAACAAGTGAAAGAACCTAGAAAGAACGATCCAATGTCTCGGCCTGTGTACCCTCTCACTTGTGCATGTGTGATTTTTTTATTGGCTGTACATGAATTGATCTTTACTGGAGGATTTAGATTTCTCTAGAATAGGTTGGTAGCCTAGTGGTTAGGGCATTCGCCCTGTGGCCAGAAAGTTAACCTTAACAAGGTACCGTTCCTGCTGCTACCGTTCCTGCTGCCCCCTGCTTCACTTGGTGAATGGGTTAAATGCAAAGGAAGAATTTCGTGCTGTTCACACTGTGTGCTGTGGTGTGTTCACATATGACAAATGGTCACCTTCACTTAAACCCTAACTAATAACTCCTGATGGGTGTAGTGTGTAAACATGTTATTGCATATATACACACACACGCCATCACACTAATCTCATCCATATGTTTAATGATGAACATGTCCAACTGTGTCACTGCTATTCTCTGACAGCATGCCTTTCCTCTTGCTATGTATTGTAGTCACCAAAACAAGTCAAAGAGTAACAGCAACCACCTCCCACCACACATAAGAAGAGTAGCTGCAAGAAACAAAACTAGAATGCTCTGTTTTTTCCAGTGACAAAAGTAGGAGTCATCCACATGTCAAGATTCCTAAAATAATGTCGCTGATTCAGAGACACAGCCAGCTTTGTTCGACTTGGTTGAGTTCGGCTCACCACTGGAACAAGGGTCCGCAGCTTCTGAGAGACTGCAGACCTGCGAGCCTTATCAGTTCGGTAGAGGAGCCGGCTTCGTCTTTGTCCTGACCTAATTTGGCCTGAGTTTATTTTGGATCTGTACTATTCGCTTTTTTTTAAGCACAGGGTAGCCTGCTGGCACACAAGCAAGTAAGCAAGGCTGACCAAAAATGGATACTCCGTGTCCTCTCCACCAGCGGTCTGTTGACCACTCACCGCAAGTCAAGATATAATTAAGAAGACAATAAAAGCCTTATATATAGTTAGTAGAAACAGCACAACATCTGCAAATCTGGTCAGATAGCAATTCTGAATTATAGGAGCTGGATAAGAAATATTTCTAGTTCTCAGAACATTCTGTACCTGGAGATACATGGCAATCAAACGGTTACTTAACAAATAAAAAAATAATAGATTTTTTAAGCAATTTAAGCAAACACAAGAAAACACTACTTTCCGTCGTACCGCGTATTCTCCGAAAGACATCATGTACCGAACTGTGACCCATGTACCGTGACAGTTCAGGACGAATACATGTACCGTTACAGCCCTAAGAGGCACATAATAAGGGTGGACGGGCTTCGAACCACTTAAAAATCTCCTAAAAGCCCTTTCCAGGTGGTTTAAGCTCATTCCCCAATAGCCTATATGACTCTGGCAAATTTAAACGCTTTTTAATAGCAGAAATATTGGACCGAATTGTTGAGCTATGGTGTGAACACATTCTAAAGCACATGAGAGTTTTACAGCTGGGCTCATATAATGTTCGTCCTTGGAATGCCCTGATGCTGATGTTGGGCATTCTAGATTTTAACAGCCCCTCTCCCTCAGGGGCAATCTCAGGGCCACGGTAATTGAGTAACAATAATTAACAACCGCAGGCTAACAGTTCTGGCCACATCCCCTGGGACCAAGAAAATGGGTGGGTTTAAATGAAACTGTCTGCTCGGTCTGATGGGTCAAGTCACTGCCAATCATTCTCCAACCTCCAAGGCCCGAATTTCTAACAGTCAAAAGGGTGCAGGTGCAAGAGCAAGTAACCAGAAAAGCAGCAAACTAATGACATGCTAATAATGACACTGGGGCGAAAAGCAATCTCAAAATCAGTGCTTGGCAGATAATGAGACAAAGCAGCCATTCCTGGCCCAGTGACCGTGTCTAATGACTCTCAGGAAACGTGAATGCAAGGTAGCACAACTTTTGCAGCAGAGAGCGCATTTTCTCCATGGAAATCCTACACGTTAAATCTTGTAAATGAAGTGTGAGAGTGTGATTAACTTTTTAAAAGGCATTAAGTAAAGTAAAGTGGCCCCTAGTGAACACACCACAGTACACAGTGAAAAGTGTGAAATTGTTTCACTGTATTTAACCCTTTCACCAAGTGGGCATCCAGCCATGCAGCACCCAGGGAGTAGTTAGTGGGGAAGGCACCTTGTTCAAGAGTACCTCAGTGGTGCAACTAGCAGTCCTGGGATTCAAACCTACAGCATTCTGACTGCAGGACAAAATCCTTAACCACCAGGCCACAATCTGCCCTGTAAATATAGTAACATTTTAATTTAGATATAATATCAAGGGTTTATCCAAGAACCATTACCTTGTCTGGATAATCTTAAAACCTTCAAAATGCTGATCCCATTTACATTTACGCTTTTTATCCAAAGCGACTTCCATTTCCTACCTACAGGGGGCAATCTCCCTGGAGCAACTTGGGGTTAAAGGTCTTGCTCAGGAACCCATTGGTGGTGTGCTGAGTGTAGGATTCGAACCCATGACCTCTTGGTCCAGAGGCAAGTATCCTACCCACTACGCCACCGCCACCATTCCCACTGGTTTAATTGTGCCGACTAGCACCACTGATGCTTTTTCTCCTGTTTTTGCATGGATAAGCTTTTCTGCATTGTGATGTTCTCACATTCTGTGCCATGTTCATGTTTTAATGAGTTAAATACATATTTCAAATCTTCATATGTATATGGATACATGTGAAATTACATTGATAACCTGACAGCAGATAGAATGCAGTGCCCTATTTACTCAATCGATATGATTTTCAATAAATAACTCATATTTTATTTCATATTATCCTGCAGTAAATGTAATTTAACAAGACCAACGATGCTTTCTTTTTAATGAAACATGCAGTTGATCTATAAATATTGACCGTGAACTAACGTACAATATTGTAAATACAGTCATGCCTCCAACCCTACTTGGTGGTTTCTTTAAAATTAGCTTGAATATTCTCATTCTCATCTAATTCTCATCTAGAAAAGTTTTCTTTACGCTACAACATGACATACTACCACCAACGATTATGTTTGGACAGCTGTTACATGTTTTATATTGTAGGAAATAAGCTTTTTTTATTCTGTATTCTTATAACAAAAGATAAGCAAAGTGTTAATATTCGTTTATGAGAGCCAAAAGAAGCATTCAAATTCTCAAACATGAGTGATCTATGAGATTTAATCAGTGTATCTAGTCATGACAACAAAGAGGGTTTGAGAGGAACGCTGCTGTAGTTCTCATGTTTAAAGCAGAAGAAGCAAGTCGTTTAGCCTTGTCCTGTTCTTTGTAAAACGGGAGAATGACAAGAACAAGAGTGTAGTCTAAACACACTCTCTAGAAAATGTCATACATAAGCCAGAGACATCTCTCCACCATCTATGGTTATTTTCCCCCTGTGTTCTGCTCGCCCTGTGAGTCACCACAAACGCACTAATCTATCGCAGTAACTGAAACTGCGCCAGTCAGGCCAGACAGTAGCTCAGGCAGCCAACAGAGATGGCAGCTGCTGCGTTAGTTCCTCCCTAGCTGGGGCCAACCAGGAAGAATTAGTGATTTTGCTCAGTGGAGGGTGTGGTGAGGTGTTAGCCCTGTAGGTGGGAGGGACAATCCCTTCAATAATGCCTCCCAGCATGAGAAATCCAGCACAGATATACACAAAAATGATCCACACATGCTACAGCTAACACCCCAAATGTGCCTCTTTTGCTTTTATCCATGCTGTTACAAAAGGGACAACAGAGAGAAGATTAATACACATTTCATACCAGAGCCTTCGCAAGCCAACGACAACTTATGTAGCCAAAGACTGGGATAAACAAACATGCACTGCATAATGTACAATACTGTGCAAAAAGCCCTTCATCAGCTCCTGATTTAATTTAATAAAGGACTGATTGATATCCTCTACATAAAATCACTATTTCCTATTTAAATGTTACTTATATTAATTTTTGTTTTTGGTGTATTTAGTGGGGAAATTCATCTAAACAATTTCTGAATATAACTGGCTCCATGCCAAACAGGAGTCAAGACATTCTCTTTTGCTTTTTTGTAATGGGGAAATGAATGGCCCTTTACTGAACGTCCTATTTCTTGAGGGTCCTACTGTGATGTGGATAACAGACACACACTTAAAGATACACTAGTCTGCCAGGAATTTTAAATAAATACAGAATATTATACAAATTATAATTTCCAACTTCTGAAATAGTTTTCACTCCGGCACCAGGACAATGTTTATATCCTCAACAATAGTGGCAAAAATTCAGCACAGTGGAATAAATAAAGTATAATTAGTAAAAGATGACGATGTGAAAGAACTTAATACTGATGGAAGAAAAATTAGCCTCGTTAGGCTTCAAATCAGAAGGAGGTTTATGCGATCTTCTTACCTTGGCTTTTCCAGTGCTTTGGAGGATGTGTACCAGTGCGCAGGCCATTTCTTCCTTGTTCTTGACGCTGATGGCCGGCTCTAGCACGGAACACAGTAGCATATAATTGTTGGTGGTGTATTCAGCAAACTCCTTGTACATCTCCATGGGCAGGATGTTCATGCTCTGGTAGCGGGCCTTGATGCGGATCATGGGCCCTGCCGTCTTCCCTTTGCCTGGGTTGGGTGTGCTAACAGGGTACCACTTTTCGACCAACTGCCGGCTAGTCACAGTCTCCACGGGGATGTTCACCAACCCGACATAATTGTTTTTGTCCTTTTTCTTCTTCTTGTCTGAGTCCCTGTAGATGTGAACTGTGATGTTTTGGACCACTGGCAGGTTGCTGAACTCAAAGTGCTCACCCCAGAAGACATTGTCTGCCTTCAGCTTGCAGGTGGTGCGAGCGTACAGGGCTTCGTCCAGGCACAGCTCACAGAAGTACTTCTTCTTGGCCGGCAGGTCTTTTGCTTCGATGACCCATAGTCGAAGCATGTTCTCCACCCGGCGACTGTTGTCCTGGAGACAGGAGAGGAAACTGAGTGAGGGTGCAAGGCTGCTGAAGCATGAGGGTGAGGCAGTAAAAGATTATTACCGAACGAGCATGACATCTAAAACGGCTGCCCGATGCAGATACAGCTGGCTGTTTGACCTGGCAATTAAATAACCTTCCGTTTCAGGTCGTCTACTCCTGCCAGGCAATTAGACAGTTTCTGTTGTGGATCACTTCTTACCCTCTACTATAAAAGCTGGGGGAAAGACTCATAAATACCACATGGCATTATTCAGCACTTAAAGTCATTCAGAGCTGCAAGGGGAAGAAAGGCAGCTCAAATAGGAAATGGAAAAAGAGAATCATTGTTCCAGGATGAGGCCAAATGATTCAAACTATGACTGATCGCCATCCTCATTGTGTACCTAGAAGTACTTGAGATCAGAAACTGCTCTTGACTTATGAATATAATGTGCCACATACCTACAAACAAACAAACAAGGAGTAAAATTCAATTTTGCAATCTGGCTTTTAGTTATTGCGCTCAGCACACACACAAACACCACACTAAATATTCAGAGAGAAGGCGGCCAGTTCATTAATTTACTATTAAATTCTTCTTCCACAACAACACCCGCATCTGCCTGAGAGTACCGTTTGTTTACAGATAAACATTCTTCATTTTAAAGATGGGGCACACCCTGGAAATCTATCAGGTTATTAAATAGTTCAGCTGAATGAAGAAGGGAGCTTCATGCTCTGGTACATCCTGAGACAGGCAGCGAAGGAAAACCTTTGGTGAATACAAGCCTTTTCTTTGGAAGCAATTACTTGTTAATTTGTTAAATAATAAAAGATGAAGGCGGGGTGAGCTGTCTTACTGCCATCATTTCTTGGCGGGCTTTAAGGAGCCATATGTTTTGTGGCTCCCATGTCTGAGCAATGGTTTAATTAAAGAGAAGGCGAAAAAAAAAAACACCTGCCCTCATTTCAAGAAAAACTTTCTATAGAAAAGCTCTCACCATCTTCTTAGTTCTGTGTGTCATATGTGTCTAAGAGGTAAACCCAGCTCCTTTTACCTTGTTTGGGTGGACGGCTCGTCTTAGGTTCTCCATCCATTTGTCTCTTTCGGCAGATGAGCGGCATGAGAAACACTTGCTGCCTGTTGAGGTGCTCACCTGTAGGGAAACAAGCGGACGTTAAGACCCTCATCGATAAAAACATCTTTCATCCATTCTCTCACTCGTTCATTCACTCAATGGGAAAAATGAATAGCACTTTCAGTTTTGCCTCATTTTACCCCCGCACTTCTTAACTTACTGCAAATGCATCCAGCTCTTCATCCAGTGCAGTATAATCTATATAAGCTAATTAAAAAGGAAACTTTGACCATATTAACTTTTTGGTCTGAAGTACAGACTTTAGACAACAGGGTCTGTTTCTCAAACCACGTACAGTAGTGCTGATCTACAATCAAACTGTGTTCCTGCTAGTAACTGCTAGTATAGACCTCCAATGATAGATCAGCCAAAATGGAGTTCCCAATAAGGGTAAGGAGGTTATTTGGCTAATGCCCTTATCCAGAGCAACTTAAAATTAATGGTTACAGGGACAGCCCCCCTGGAGCAACTGAGGGTTAAGTGTCTTGCTCAAGGGCTTAATGGTAGAAAGTGGGGGGTTGAACCTGCAACTTTGTGGTCATCAGGTTCACAGTGTTTTATCCACTAGGCTCCTACCACCCTATACATAATAAGGAGACCAACTACAGAGGCCAGTGCCAACAGCTATTTGACACAATCTCCTCCAGGACTGGAGCCTTAGCAAGTGTATAATGACTTAAATTAACAGTAAACATTAGCCAAGTTCACACCTGTATATAGAGTCTAGCTAGCTATAAGTGAGATAGCTACAAACATTAGCAAGAACCAGAACTGTACAGTTAGGCCCTGAGTTCATGTATTTTACACAAAGAAATTACACATTTGTCAGTGTTTAATTAGTTTCAACATTCTGCCAGTTTTTGCTGCTTAAACGTGTACATCAGATGCATCTCTCATATTACTGGCTTAAAACAGCACATTTTGAAATAATTAGACAACATAAAAACAAAAGTGAACAACATTTACTGCGTTGAGACCTTATATTCAGTGAACCCAATAGAATCTAAATGGGGAGTAATGACATTTTAATAGAAGAATAATAACATTCTGTGAAGATGAGTGTCATTTTCTACCTCAAAGCAGTAGTCCTGGCCCAGGATAGAGCTGTGTACGGATTTGATGAGGACCTCCTCTTCCATGCTGAGGTCCAGAGCTTCCACTGCACTACTTGGACTGAGCAATGACTCGTGAGACCGTGATTCTTTCAGTCTCGGCATCAGATGAGATCTGAGAATACAATACAGACAGAAAGAGTGCGGCGATAAGTGACCCAGAATAGACAACAAACACAAAGTCAACTTGATAATAAATAATAAAATAACAAGAAAAAAAAACTAGTGGATAGCTCTAAGATTTCAATGCTAGTTACAGGTCACATTCACTTTAGAATTGCCTGTACACTGCATCAAAACATCATGATGACCCCCGTAATGGCGCAGGGGTTGCTTTCTCAACCAAAATTATGACAAAATATCGCCGTCAACGAACATTTATCCCGAGACAAAAACAAGATGAGATGCAACATAAATACAGAGTTAGGACGCATTGCCAATGCTGCGAGGGAGAGAGAACTGCATGGGGGCGGGTGGGCATGTGTGCGTTAGATGTAAACAAAGTCATTCAGAGTGTTTTAATGTGAAGTGTGAAATTCTTGAAATATTCCAGGTCAGTAGGGTTGTAAAAAAAATTGATTCTCAGAGAATAATACTAACCAATACTACAATTTAGCATCGAGTTCAATATCAATCAACACTGGTATCGATACCTAAATGCCAATTTTGCATCTGCTGGTTCACGGAAATAGCGGTTCAGTGAACAGTTATGGACACCTACTCATAGTATTGTTCTGTTGAACTGAGTACAAACGGCGCTACCAGAGAAATATTACTAAACGAGCTCCGGCTGCTACTCGCTAACAAGCAGCGCCGTGTAGCTTCGCCTGGGTCCTAATGCCCGCCTGCTACCTACAGCAGCTTCATTAGCCAGTACAAGCGTGTATCTGTGCTCAGTGATATCTTGTATGAAATGTATGGATATATAATTTCAAAATAATAATTACTATATTTTTAGCAGGGGGGGGCTTCAGTAGAAATTTTAAATGTTGTCTATTTTACTATATGACTGGGTTAAATAGAATTGCATTACTAAAAAAGAGACTAAAACAACTTTAAATGACTACACTTGACTAGACTAACAATAATAATACAGTTAATTTATAAAGTGCTGTTCAAAATACCCAAATACGCTGTACAATTTTGAGTGGACAAAGAAAGCGGACTATTTTGTTTGTCTACTCACACTTTAATGCTTTGGTTTAAAAAGTTCTTGTGTCAGTTTTTTCTCCCCTTGTAGTATCGAAATAGTATCAAGTATCGAGTACCATTCTTAGTATCGGTATCGTGTTTGACATTTTAGTATCGGCCTACACCAAGCATATCTTGGATACATCGGAGATAACCAGCAAACAGTGTATAAATTAGATTTTTGGCTGAACCCTGTAGCTAACCTAAAAACCCCCCCAAAACACCTGAATACTGCACTAGCACAGTTAACTGCAGTAAAAAAGTATATGTGAAAGAATGGTGAGGAAAGTGTCACAGTGAGGAAAGTCGTTCCCATTACCTGGTGGAGGCAGGAACTCAGTTTACCTTTCCAGTGCTCCAATTAACTATTTATGAGTGCAGCTAAATGTAATTTTCCACCGAGACAGCACATCTGTGCGAGCTGGAACTTAATGAAACGCAGTGATCAATGTGACTGCGTTCACTTTACAATTTATGGTCAAGAAACAGAGGAGTAAATGGGTTCCTAATCAGAAATATTGGAAAGTATTATGGCTCTATAAAGACTGTGGTGAAAGAACACAAGGTTATTTTAAAGGTTATTTGGGGAACAATGTCTACCATACAAAAAACAAGTATAATGCAGAGTCAGAGTTGGCACGTATTTCACGGTAAATGCATTATTACTATTAATAATTTACTGCAGAAGACGTCTCAGTAAAAACCAATAGGTTGCACAACACATTTTCTGTTTCCTGGAAGCCTTGGGTTGTGAAGCAGAGTATTTAAATTCCTCCCTTTGTAAAACTCATCTAGTAAAATAAGTACAGTTGTTTACTGCCTGCCGGTAACGCTAAATGAATGCTCACTGACAAGCTAATTAGTGCTTTTCCCCTTCCAACAAATGATCTCCTAACCTAAGCTCAGAGATGCTGCGAAATGCACACTTCCATCAACATTACAATCTTATTTATAAGCCCAGAGTGGGTGAATAATTACGGGTGTGGGGGGAGAGGGAGGGCAACTGGAAACAACCTATATAATATAGATCAGATCTTGTATTAGTCATGTATCTGTGTAGAAGGCGATCTGGATTTCCTTTACTCTCTCGCCACACCTGTCATATTAATTCAACTTGAACAGCGTTCAAAATGTGCCGTGGTGCAGCTGAAATGAGCGTGTCATTGGAGACGCGTGTTTAGTAATGGAATACGTTTCTGGCTGTAAACTGAGTGGGAAGTAGGGCTGCGAGATACGGGTAATATGTCAGTTTTGCGTCTTTAGTGCTAAATATCCCAATGGTTTTCATGGTATTATAGGGCTTGTATCATCACTTTCCTGGCATCTATTCTTACCCCATTCGTACAGTATATTCATATATCGAACATAAGCCTTAAAAACAGCCAGTTTTCAAATCATTTCTCTCTTTGGCGTCATAAAACATTTTTGGATTATATGGAGACCTCGATTCATCAGAGAAATCGGTAACTCACCTGGAGCTGTGACTGGTCACCCTGTCAGAAATACTGCTACTGGCCAGGGGCTTGTTCACATACTGCAGCATTTTGCAATATCAGCATTGCAGAGGCCATTAATGAGTAAGACCAATAATGATTAGCAGGTGATATATTGTACAGCCCTAGTGGGAAAGCTGAACCGCAGCCCGGTTTCATTCCCACAATACTGAACAATACTGGTGTGGAAAAACAAACAACTAATATTAGTATCAGTCGCAACTGATATATCAGTCGTATATCAGTTGTTACCACTTATGATCTGAGGGCCATTCATTCGTCCTCTCATGAAAATAATGCCTGGTTATACTGTGGTCAGGGTTCTATCATCACAGTGATCCTTGCATCCCTGCTGTTCCTGGCAGGAAAGGCAGGAGTAATGAAGCTGGATTCTGATTTTAATACCGTTCTTTGTGCAGTGAGAAATGAGCCTCACGAGCATTATTTTACAACTGCTCTAAATGCCCAGAGGAAGACAGAGTCTATTGCGCGACAGAGCCTCAGATCTACAGCCGTCAACAGACATACATTTACCTCTTAGAAAAGGAATAAAGCCCATTTGCTTAAAGTCCACATTCAGCTCTGTTTCAGCAGCTCTTTTGCACACACACAGACTTACAGTGTCACGCGCAGACACACACACACACTGATGCTCACGCATAGACGCACACTCACGCACAGGCTCACACCCCCAAGCACGCATACAAATGATCTACCTCGAACTTAAATTCTCTACTTTTCCTGCTTTACCGTCAGTTTCATGTTTGTTTTTTTTCCCACCACACTCTGACTCCCCTCTCGCTTTTCCCTTCCTCCCTCCTCATTCTTCTATTCCTCAAAAGATTTCCAGAGCTCACTCCTGGGATACAGCCCGTCTTTGAAGCACTGAACTCTAAAAGAGCAAAGCGGTAGTGTGTATGCGTGTTTGTATGTGTGTGTTGGCTAAGGTGAACCCAGACAGTAGACTTAAAGAGTGACTGGAGCACAGGGGTTTTCTGAATTGATCCGTGCTCGCCGTGCCTTCTGGGAGCTGGAGCACCGAGCACAGTGTTTGCAAAGACACGTCGAGTTTCCGGAAGGGGAAAACAACCAACATCCATTTTGCTGCCTTTGACACTGACAGCAAGGCTATGGGGAACACTCCTCAAAGTGAAGTCCATACGAACGGATGGTTGTTTGAAAACAGTACGAGACGGGGAGTGAAACAGGCGGACGAGCGCTCCGTCCGAGCAGTCATCAATCACGATGCGTCTACATGACAACAGGATATGAAAGTTTCCCGTTACGATGAGATAATTCGATTTTCAGAGCTCTTGGGTGATACTCTGCTCTGGAAGGAAGTTTGAGGAAGTAACTGAGGTGCCAAATACTATCAGAAACATGACAGAATTTGATTTTGGCCCCTCAAGCCCTTCGGAACACCTTATAGTAACATCCCATACTAGGTGTAGGCTCCGGATGTCTATCTGAGGGAGACAAAGAAAAAAAAGATAATTTCAAAGATTTACAAAGAGATTTGCTGTTCTCTTGAGTGAATTCAGAAAGAGATCAACTGCCATGGAATCCAAACAAAGCAGACTTTCTTTAGACTTCCTTTATTGTTAATTTGTGAAGTTAAGCAATGTGCTGGAATGTGTGCAACAAAGGAGAACCCTCAGGACCTTCTAGGCACGTATCTCTCCTGTTGGTTTGGCCTTAGTCTACTGTATTGAAGTGTCAGAACCACCAGCACATTAAGGAACAGACAGAGGCCCTTGGTGGTCTTAAATGCCTCACTGGCTTTGAATATGAGCAGAAGTTGCAGTCATCAGTCAATTATTAGAAATGGAAAACAGAGGCAGCATCTCTCCGCCAGGGCGCTTTACTAAGTCTTCACCGTAAAACTATTACATGCAACAAGAGATACAAGTAAATGTCAGTTAGAAGATTCAGATCAAACACTTGAGCATGTTTATGAGATTCAGATGTTTAGTATAAAACAGGCAAAAAATCTTGTCTGTCCAAGCCATTTCATACTACCAAAATCTTACAAGCACAAACTAGCATTATTTACATCTAGCAGATATATTTATCCAGATATATTAACTTCCATTCCCTAACTACAGGGGGCAGTCTCCCGGGAGCGACTTCGGGTTAAGGGTCTTGCTCAGGAACAGTGGTAGTCTGCTGAAGGATTCGAACCCATGACCTCTTGGTCCAGAGGCAAGTATCACCATTATCATATCGGTGTGTTTAATGTTCATATCACAGATTGAGGGCCTTGCCTTAATAGCCAAATTTCAACAGTGACATACAAAATTAACATCTTTTTACTGATGGATGATAAACAAGTCAAATATTGCACAAAACAGCTGTGAGAATTAACCGACTAGTCCTTAAGAAACTGGCTTAAACAGCTGAAAATGTGAATCAGCTGGACTGTGATGATTAACAGCAGCCCATGTATCTAACTTTTTCATTAATCAAACTCATAGACAACACAAAGTTAGG
Source organism: Nannopetersius ansorgii (assembly GCA_037974605.1). Taxonomy (NCBI): domain Eukaryota; kingdom Metazoa; phylum Chordata; class Actinopteri; order Characiformes; family Alestidae; genus Nannopetersius; species Nannopetersius ansorgii. The sequence goes on along the minus strand of JBBPDE010000083.1, from coordinate 11,129,179 downwards.
CAGTAATTCTGGACATACGTGTTACAAAGCATATACATATTGTGTAAAAGTTCCTAGGTATGCCTGGTATATGGCCAAAGTGTTACATGGCTGAAGGTTAAGAAATGCGAGGGAGGGATATTAGTATCCTGGACACGAGAGAGACAAGCCGAGACTTGGTCAACAACTAGGGCTGGACGATATGGCAAAAATTTATATCACGATATATTTCTTAATTTTGGTCGATACGATATAATTCCGA
>JBBPDE010000083.1:11028038-11038853 GCA_037974605.1 Nannopetersius ansorgii | reverse complement strand
ACACACACACACACACACACACACACACACACATTTATTTCACATTTATTTCATTTTGTAAAGCTGCTTTGTGACAAAGACCATTGTTAAAAGCGCTAAATAAATAAATTGAACTGCAATTCTCTGTTTCACCGCGGTTGGGGGTGGCGCTGTTTTTGACCAGAGCCGTATACAACTGTAACGCTATTCTATTTTTTATCAGAGGTGGACAAAGTACTCACATTCAGTACTTAAGTGAAAGTACAGATATCACTGGTCAAATGTTACTCCAAAACAAGTGAAAGTCGTGCAGTCAAATTTTTACTTAAGTTAAAGTAATGAAGTACTTGCTTTTAAAAATATTTAAGTATTAAAAGTACATTTTTTTCACCACATTGTTGCATTTTTGGCACAACACATTCAGTACCTAATGCCTCTGACCAACCTGTAGAACCTCTAGAATAAGAAATTGGTAAAATGTTACAGAATGAAACACAACCCGAGCTGACGAAGGAAACAAGTCATTTATTTTTAACAATGTTTTAATCATTGCATATTACACATACACTAACAATATTTCCACGTAATGAAAACATCAGGATTTATTGTCCAAAGCATATTATGCATAATTTAGAATGTTTGAGACACCCCTGCCTGCTCCCAAAAATGGTGTCTCCCAATTATTGTCACACAACTCCTTAAATTGACTACCCTTGAAGTTTACACCTCAACCATATAACATCTCTGACCGTAATTCAATGCTGAATTAATATCTTTTGCTATCTGGGCTAATATTAACACAAATATAGCTATAGCTCTGTTTTTACGTGCTAACTTTATAAATTAATTAGTAGGCAAGCGTTGCCTTGGACTTGGCGGGCAAAGTAATTTCACAGGATGTTTTGCACGTGTGATTACTATCTAAAACCTCGGACAACTTCATTGCAAACTTTCACTTGTAGCTAATAAAATGTTTACATATCTCAGTATATTTGCGCAGGTTGGAGGGCGAGTTTTTGTAGGCCGTTATATAGTTTGTTTTAAGCAGACACACTTAAAACGAAATTCATCTTTAATCCTTTTGGGAAATATAAACATTTTGTCAAGATATGGCCTTGGGTGCGAAAATGGCACTAAAAAATGCTCTGGCGTTGCAGAAATGCAATACCGGCGTTGAACTTAATTTGATGGTTAAAGGCTACGTCAGACGTGACGTAACTCTACTGATTCCTGATAGGCTGTCAGCCGGGAAAAAACAATCACGTTTTCGAAAAGGAGGGGAAAACATCCACTTTTAGAATCAAAAGTAACGAGTTACGAGACCCTTGATAGAAATGTAGTGAAGTAAAAAGTACGATATTTGTCTTTAAAAATTTAGTGAAGTGAAAGTCTAAAAAATACGTTTCCAAAAAAATACTACTCAAGTGAAGTACAGATACTCAAAAACTCTGCTTAAGTACTCAAGTAAATCTACTTCTTTACTGTCCACCTCTGATTTTTATGAGTATTTTTTTTTTGTTTCACGCCAGTAAAAAAGTGATAGTTATGAAGGTTGTATTATTTTTCTTGGTGAAAAAGTTTTACCTGTAGTTTTATGGAAACCGCCCTGGGTTTGTATGTACGTGTATGTATGTACACACACATACGTATACTTTTATTTTACTACTAATATTTGTGAGATTAATGTCCCATGTGTATATTTATAGCCCACCTACAGTTCACAAATAAGATAAGATAGCGGTCTCGTGAGAAGTCAGTGATGTTTTATGTGTGTGATGCTACAAGGTAGAGATGCCACAATGAAGCTTGCTTCGGTTCTTTTAAATCGGTTCGATTGAGCCGATTCAATGAGACGAATCGTTCACAAAGGCTGGTCTGCTCTGGTACTGAGAGAGAGAGAGAGAGAGGGTGCGAGAGGAAAGCGAACGCCAGCCAGCGAGCCTTAACAGTCTGTCTGCCGCCCTCAACCTCATCACACATTCCTTTTCCAACATGCCATCAAACCAGAATGTACAAGGTACGTATTTTTGTGAAGTTTTGGTTTTCAGGATCGGTTCAGGAACCACACACTGACCGTCATTTCTCTCTGTAACGGCTGATCCGTCTGGACTTGGGTTGCCAGCAAGTGCACAAGAACCTAACGTTAAACCTAATGGGCTCTAAAATGTCCTCTTTTTTGCAGGAGGGAAGGCGTTTGGATTTCTCAAGGCACAACAGAGAGACAAGTTGGAAGAAATAAACAAGGTATGGCCCGTCGGGTGCTTCTTAATGTTGTTTAAATGCGTCTGGGATGCTATTTTCTTTTCTGTCTTTTGAATAGAAACAAAAAAAAACGTCGAGTTACGTCAGCTGGCAGGGCCCTGACCTTTCTTTATCAGTCTAATACGGATGGAACGTCGATTAGGTTCACTTGCACTATTTTTGTTATTTTCACGGAATTTTGCTTAAAATGAACCTTCCTCGACGTGTAAATGCGCTTTTGCTGTTCATGTGGATCTGCTAGCTTAACCACATTAGCCCACTGGACAGTACACCATTAGGACTGAGCACAAGGTGAAGAGTTGAGTAGCTGGAATAGAGTTTATTCCAATTCAGCTGGCTCTATTTTTCACAGCCCTTCCCCTAGGACAGCATTTTGAAAGTCCACCCTCTCCTAACACACCTGTCTCCAGCTCCGAAGCTTTCGCTCAGATTACATGGGTGCTGGAGCAAGGAAAAACTGAAAATGTGCTGTTTACTGCATGTGGAACTGGTCTGAGGGTGCTTTTCCCATTTGCCCTGCGAGAGAAACTGCAAACAGAGCTCTCTGTCCTAAATGCAGTCCGTTTTTAAGTTCTATTTAATGCTTGTGGAAGCAAACTGCCTCTGAAAACAGTCAGCGGTATGAAAAAGGGAAAAAAGAGAGCAACCTTGAGGAGCCAACCTCTCGTTCTCAGTCAGGCACAGTCACACAGAAGTATTCATAAGACTTACAAGTAACATCTTCCTTTTCTCTAAAATGATTTTGAAATGTCCTTGAAGAGACAACAACTCAAAAGAATACAGTTGACCATAGTTTATCACGCACATGTTGGTTTCCCATTATTCTCCTTTAGTATTTGAAACCAGGTTGCTCTGGAGTGAGAAAGAGGCGCCCTTTTCTTCTGCTGTTCAGACGGGAAACAGGTGGCTGCTGAACCCCATGAAGAGACCCATTGTGTCGGGGCGTCTCTCCACCCTGCCTTTCTTCTCTCACACCCTATACTGCCTCACACTGGCACACTCTCAACCTGGCATGTTCTGGTCAGACAAGAGCTTAAAAAATACTAAAAAAAAAACCAAAAAAACATTGGGTGCGGCATCAGATTTATCCAGACACACCTGCTCACTTAGTAAATTTAGTAATTTAAGGCTTCAGTTGTGCAAGAAACAAAGATCAACCATTACATGTAAACTGCTGGCACGTAGAGTGAATAACATTGTCTTTTTATGCACCTGTCAAGGGGTGCGATGGAACAGTTCTTGAAGTTGATGTGATTGAAAGGGAAGAATGGGCGTGAGGATCTGAGAGACTTTGATAAGGGCGAAACTGTGATGGCCTGACCACTGAGGTGCAGCGTCTTCAGGTCTTGAAAGATGGAAGGCAAGCTGCCAGTGGCAGTTTAATGCGCTCAGAAATGTCCTGCTGCGAAAGCTTGGGTTCGAACATTCATATGTGTGTTACTTTGACAAATCATCTACCTAAACATGGTTGCAGACCAAGTACACCCCTGCATAGCAATGGGATTGCCAGTGGTCTCACTGCTGGTATTGCCAGCAAGATAATGTGCCCTGCCATGCTGTACAAAATATCTCAGGAGCCTTTGAGAAGCATGACAGAGTTTATTGATATACTTGTGTATTTCTGTAGGATGTCATGCAGGCACTCATAAACCTAAAGCCATACCAAGTGCCAGCTAGAGAGGTATAAAGATCTGCACCTCATTAGAGCAATGGAAGTTAGGTTTTTGGAGTAATGTAGCTCATTCCAAAAGATGGACAAAAGTATTGGGATGTCTGACCATTACACCAATAGGGGGCCTTAAATGACATTGCATTAATACAAGGACTTTAATATGGAGTTGGTCCCCCACCTTTGCAGATGTAACAGCTTCCACTCTTTCTGGAAGGCATTCCACAAGATTTTATGGTGTTTCTTTGTGCCCATTCATTCTGTAGAGCATTTATGAGGTCAGAGACAGACGTTGGACGAGAAGGCCTTGCTCTCAATCTCGGTTCCAGTTCATCCAAAAGGTGCTGGATGGGGTTGAAGTCAGGGCTCAAGTTCTTCAACACCAAACTCACCCAGCCTTTTGCTTTGTGCACTAGGGCACACTCTTGCTGGAATAGAAATGGGCCTTTTCTAAACTGAGTTGGAAACATGGAGTTGTCCACAATGTCCTGGTCTGCTGAAACATTGAGATTTCCCTTCACTGGAAGTGAATAATTAAGGTGTGTCCCAATACTTTTGACCACATAGTGTAGTCAAAACACGCATCATGAGATCTGCAAGCAATATACACTCATTATTGTGAGGTAAGGCCTTTTTGGAGACAAGCTACATTGCTTGAACCCACCACTGTTTGGTTTTCTGTGACCCCTGAGTCATTGTAGTGCTGCCAGGTGCTTTTTTAGTCTTCACACATTTAGCTGAGTCGTAAAAATATCTATCATGGGGATATTGTGGTCAAACAAAGCTGAAATGCGACATCCTAGTGTGACTAAGGGAGTTTTCACACTTGGTTAGTGTCATACCCCCGAGGCCTGGTTTTCAATTTGCATTTGCAAACACATCAAACAAACTCTGATCTAAAAATGACACAACATTAAACTACCTCCCGAGGAGCTGCATCGCTCCGGGGAACACACTTCCTCCTTTTATAGAGGTCTCAATCTAGTTCTGTGTGATCCAGTTTGTGGTTTGTTAGATGTGCGCATTGTGAAAGTGAAACCGGTCCACTTTACAATTAATTTTTTGGTTAAAAGAGCACACACACACTGCCACAGTCTTCCAACACACAGAGGAGAAAACAAACTGCTAAGGTTAAAGGCAGCCTCTGTGTTTGCATGATCTCGTCAAGAGACTGCTGGACTACTCAGGACTATCAGTTATTAATTTGAACAAACTTGTGGTCTTGAAGAATCAGCTTAGTGTTTGCTTTCTGTTGTATCCAGGAAGCAAATCATTACAATCATTATTCTTCAGGGGAGAGATGTGTTAATAGTGTTTGTGTGTGTCCGAAACCGCGCACTTGCGCACTTTTAGTGCGCTACTTTAGGGCGTGGTGCGCCGACACTGAAAACCGAGCTAAAACTCAGTCACTGAAAGAACCCGGATGCCGCACTAAAATCGGCCAGAAAACATAGTGCAGTACGATGGACACTATGCACTAAACGGGCGCCATTTTGACCACGTACCGAAGGGGGCAGGACTTTCAACGTGTTTTCGAGTTGGATAGTGGCATCAAACAGTGAAATACAAGCCCAAGCGGAGGCAGCTGGTTGGTATAACTGTAAGAACGTTAAAGTTATTGTACTGATGTACACTGCGGTAAAACCGGCAGATATTCTGGCGGCTGGAGAATCGTGAACAAATGTTAGTCAGTCACTTCTGTTAAGTGTGAAACGTTAGTGTTCCGTTTAGGACAGCACTGACCCACAGCGGTGCGCACTACAGAAGGCAGTGCGCACTACGCGCTAAATCTCAGTGCACTGACGGTAGTGCGTGATTTCGGACACACCCAGAGTGCATCATTAAGAGGGAGGAAACCCCCACCCAGATCATTTCACCAATGCATTTGATGTTGTAGTTAAAAAATGATGTGCATATACTCTCTCTGGCCACTCTCGGAGAGCCTGTGTTTTAAAGAGTACTGGCTCCTCCCTTAACTCAGCTGACCTTTCTCTCGTGGCTCCAGGGTCTGCGAGGATTTCTCCGCCTCCTTGCCTCACAATAAGAAATAACATTATTGTTTGCTGTTATAAGTTGATGTAGGTGATTACTCCGTCAAAACAACTGCTTGATTACTCGTTTACTAATCATTGATAGTGACCGCTCTAGTCCTAGCATATTAAAGTAGTAAGTCATGATCAACCTCGTGCTTTTGCTGCAGTGAGATATTTAGTGTCTCATTAGTAACCGTAGTGCACTTAATTTTGTAGAGCTGAAATGACTTCAGTGGTAACATCAGAAGTACAGTCCAGCTCTGAATGTGATTATGTAGCACCAAACAAGAACAGCAGTTTACTCTCAGACACTTTCATTTCTGTGGTTAAATGACGTGTTTTGTTCCTTTTCTTAGTGAAAAGTTCTTCTGCATTTTAAATGCACTTCGTATCTCACTTTTCTATTAATGGAGTAAAAAAGCAGTAGTAGTTAAACAAAGACACAACTGTGTTTATGATTAATAGTCACGAACACCCATATACCTTAAAGTGTGGCTGAGCAATGGTGTAATCACAAAATTGGCCTTTGCAGAATTGATCTAGCTAAAAATTTCCATTTGCAAAGAATCGTGTAACCAATCACTGAATGTCTCGTGTGCACTGATCAGTCCCTAGCAGAGTATGTGAGTGGAGTGTAGCGGCAAGAATTTCCTGCAGCTCCGCTCTGGGTTTGCTGTTTTCCGCTCCTCGCTCCCTCCTCACTTGATCCTCGCTCCATGTAAAAAAAAGGTCTCTAACGCTCCACCCTAATTTTTTATCATTTATTTTTATATCGAACCTCTGTGTGTTCAGTGAAAAACAAATACACAATATCATCGTACTTTAGTAGAACAGTAGCGTGAATTTGTTCATGCTATAGCTAATGCAGTTGCATTATGGGCCGAAGCGGTAATGGAGCGCGAGAAAATCGCGATGCTCTGACTTTCAAAAAATCCGCTCCAAGCTCCAGGCAAAATCATACCTCAGCACGCCTCACTCCACTCCCTGTCCCTGGTGTCCTTTTAGGGTTTGGATGAATCAAGGAATTCACATGGTGCAGCAAATGTGCATAGTTTTGGTCCGAAACTATGCATACATGTGTTTAAACATGAAACATCAAGAGTTCTGTGTTATTCACAGCGTGCAGCAGAATAATTGCTAATTTTTTTTTTGAAGTTGATCATGCACCCTACTTTTTGGGTCCTGCTGTATGGAAGGGCTGCAGTTGACAAATGGCTATAATTTACCCACCCACTCTGATTTTCAGCTTGAGAACACCCATGCACACCGTCTGAAATGGATCTTTCTTGCCTCACTGTCTGTGTCTTTCTGGCTCTTCCTCTGTAGGAGTTCATGGAGGACCAGAAGTACCGGGACGAGGAGGATTTGGCAGAGAAGCTGGATTCCTTCAAAAGTAAGAACCACAGCGGCTAAAAGCTCGTCCGGCATCTCCTTGGGATGTAAACTTCCTCTAATGGCATCAGGGGAGCAGTGGCATTGGACACGTTTGTGTAATATTGGCATATACATGACACAGTGTTTATAGAATGGGAATCTATGGCAGCATAACTCTGTGTGTGTGTAAGAGAGGCTGTGTGATTTAGTGGTCTGTAGAGGAGTGGTCTTGCAGGAACGCTTCCTTGTTTTTAGACTAAGAACTTTGAGAGAATGTGTTTTTATAGAGAATGGACATATGAGAGAGCGAACAGAGCTGAAACGCCAGCTGAAGCCGACCATTTTCATCCCATTCTTTCTCATCCCCACTTCCCTTGGTTGAAACCTGAACTCTCGGGCCTTACTTCTTGTGAACTGTTTACCATGCAGATAAGGCATGCCTGTGCGGATGTGCTTGTATAGCCGTGAGGAAGGAGAAGTGAAAGAATACCATTCTAAAGAACAGTTTATAGACCACAGCTCTGGCACGGGCACGCAAAAGCTGAGCATTCAGGACTGGAGTGGAGAGGAAAGCACGGCGGGGATGGATGGAGAAAATTAAAGTGCTTGCTTTTAACGTTGTTGTTTTAAGTATAATTTGCAGAAGTGCGGTCTTTTTTTCTTGCACACTCACTGTGCCTCGAGCCCAAAGGCTCACCGCAGGTTGTTTTGACCCACAAATGTCAGTCCCTGTATGTAAGTGTGTGTTTGTGCACAATTCTGCCTTCAAACCAGAGAGAGAATGAAGAAGCTTACCCTTGAGAAAAGCAGACAACAGCAACTCGGGACAGAAAGCTGTTGTTTTTCAGTGCGCCACACCACAGACCTTGAAACTGGACACAGATTGACAGTTGAAACAATGACAAAGATGAATGTTTTGAATTATTCCTCTAACACTGAATGTGTTTCTAGTTAAGCTACTTTAAATAGAAGCATTTCAGAATGATTGCTGTTGGTGTGTGTGTGTGTGTGTAAGAGAAGGATGGAACAAGGCAGCTGTACTGATTTAACGGACAGATGAGAAGTAACCATTCATTCATCCGCTCTTAGGGTTTCCCTCACGTTTTGTAGGCCTCTAATCCTGGGCTGAAAGTGATGGGCACTGCCTGTCTGTCTGTGGCCCTCTCAATCTTGCACTCCACTTTGTTGTGAATAGTCATGAGTTGAAGCGGCAGGCATCAACAGGGGGGCCATTGTAACCCTCTCCTACCCATGACCCCTCTCTCACGGAGACACTGTTACAAGAACTGCTCACAGCCACTGCAACAGAGCCCTCTTTGTGAGGCAGAACCAGACAGACATGCAGATGAACAGAGAGAGCAAGGTTGGACTAAGGTTTCTTATTTAAAAATAAATAAATATATATCTAAAATATATATTATTTATTTTAAATTAAATATATAAAATAATTAAAATATATATGTATACATTATATATATATATTAGGGGTGGGCATAGATTAATTTTTTAATCTAGATTAATCTCACTGTAATATTGTAATTAATCTAGATTAAAATGGTTATGGCATTAATATGGCTCATTTGAATTCTGCCGTAGGTCTGAAGCCCCCCCCCCCAATGATCCCTAGCCACCCTTAATATTCAGTCATTATTCTACTATTTTGAAATTACACAGTAAACCCCCAGTTTTACGCGGATCGAGACTCGCGGACCCAGTCACACGCAGATTTTTTTTTTTAGAACGAAATTTATCGTTTTACACGGAAATATTAAAAAACAACGTGGAACCTGCAAATATTCTCCGCTGTTTTTTTTTTTTTTTGCTTTTTTCAAGGCAAGATGTTGTTTTTTTTCAACTCATTTTAGTTCTGGCTCCCCGTGCATGATCATCGGGACTTTAAACCTCTCTCTCTCTCTCTCTCTCCCTCTCTCTCTCTCTCTCCCTCTCTCTCTCTGTCTCTCTCTAGATTAACGGCGATATTTTTTTTATCGCCCGATAAGACTCTCAAATTAACGCATATATATATGCGTCTCACATTAACGCTGATAACGGCCCAGCACTAATATTTATATATATATATATATATATAAAAGAAATTAAGGGTGGCTCAAGGCTTTTGCATAGTTCTGTGAGTGATTTTGGTGAATCACTGATTTTAAGTGATGAGCCCTAAATGATTTATTGCTATGTAAGTACATTTATGATACTGGATTCACAATTTAATATTGTCACCCTATTTTAAACGTTTTTAATATCCATTAAAATCTGTGTATGCCCATGTTGTTGCCTAATTTACTAATGAGACTAGAGCTGAAATGAACACTGTGGTAGTTGGTGCACTCTGCTGATCAAACAGTGCAACTGGATTAGATGTAGCTTGTTCTCCGTGATGCACACTGTCGCATTTTTACATTCTCACAATGTTTTAGTGCATTATTACACCTCTGATTAGATATGTGTATTCGTCAGGACACTGACCGACACACATTCAATCATCTGGTTAGAGATTCATTTCAGTATTGCAGCTTTCTGTGTTATCTGTGTCTTGTATCAAGATAACGATGAACAGATGACACTGTGGCCTTACTACAGCAATGAAGGAAGTGTAAAGAGTTCTGGAAAGTCCAGTACTCGACTCCATTACCCAATACGGCCTACGCAAAAGCATACTACAGTACTTTCCCCATCTGAAGTTGAAGCCAGGCTGACCTCTCTCCCCCTCCTGTGGCCTGCTGGCCGCTGTCCGGACCTCAGCTGTCTCACTAATGACCACTTTTCTGCCACACTCACCTGTTGCTGGCAGCTGTGTGTGGGTGTGGGTGTGTGTGTCTGAGAGTGTGTAATTAGAAAAGGAGTGTGCACAATGTTGTTATACTGCATAGTGATACAACTTTATGCTTTGTTTCCCCCAGATAAATATGCAGAATTTGACCTAAACGACCAAGGAGACATTGGTAAGTGTAGCCATATGTGTGATTAAGGCTGCGTCTGGCTTTTGTGTTCAATGAAACAGTGATCCTGTAAACAACAGACATGAAACCTGAGAGTCCGTGTGTGTGTGTGTGTGTTCTGAACTGTGGACACAAATACAGAAGTAACGTGTGTGTGTGTGTGTGTGTGTACATAATAGGATTGAAGCACACAAGTGTGATAAAGTAATAAAGATAAAGTAATGATGGTGTGGTCCACATACTTTCAAATCCAAGTCCTTAGTTGAACAGTACTCCTTAGTTGTTTGTTTCTTTTTTCCGTACTGCAACACTCATCAACAAGGATAAGTGGAGGTGGGGAGTTAACTGTATTGTTTAAGATTTTGTGCTCCTCTTGGACTAGAGTGGTGGTGCAACAGATCACTGTTGATCCGAACCGATCCCTCTCCACGGTTCGGCACGCATGTGATCCGAAGATCCGAAAGAAAAAGAAAAGCTCCGCTGAATGGTGCGCGTAGAATGGGGTGCACCCAAACACTACGGCGTTTTTTTTCTTTTCTGCGTAAAT